>CAJNIZ010036869.1:0-16997 GCA_905231905.1 Symbiodinium pilosum | reverse complement strand
AGGGTTGCGGGCGCAGGGTTTCGGTTTTAGGGCTGCCGGCTTAGGGCTCAGGGTTTAGGATTTAGGGATATATGAGCTATAGTCTAAACTCCTAGTATCCCCCTTAATAAGCCCTATTGTAGTCCCCTATATAACCCCCTATATAACCCCCCTTTAAGGAGTTTAGACTATAGCTCATATACCCTCCAACAACGACCCAGTCTTGACCTGAGGGACATTCCAGTTGTGGCATGCTAGAATAGTTTGGAAATATATAATATGGGTGTTTCCCAAAATTAGGGGTACCATATCGGGGGTCCCCATAATAAGGACTATAGTATTTTGGGGTATATATTGGGGTTCCCTTATTTTGGGAAACTACCATATTGAGGAGGCAGGGATCTCAACATAGTGGGAGGGGGCCCGGGGCTTCCTAGCAGCTTTGACAGATAACCATGCATAACCATATACATCCCCATATGAACCTGTACATGCCACTATTATGACCCTGCATATCCCCAACTCTGAGCCCCAAACCCCAAACCCCAAATCCTAAACCCTAGATACATATACATCCTTAAAACATGACCCAGGTTTAATCTGTGGCCTGGCAGCTTCTGTAACAGCTCCAACCATCGCTGCTTCCGCAAGCGAAGGCTGCTATCCGTCTCGTCTGGAAAATTCCTGGGCAGGTCTAGGATTTAGGGCCTAGGGGGGTCAGGGTTGAAAGGGGTTTGAGGCTTCGGGTTAAAGCAAGGGGTGCTTGTTCTTCAAATTTCAACAGCGGGCCTTTGATGATCCCGATTTGTTTGGGGCGACGAGACACTAGTCACAAGCCTTCGAAAGTCATAGGAGACCATAGGATATTACCTAGGCTTTTGCCTATCTAGCTTCCTGTGGCGCTGCCCAGCTTCTTTGCCGAGAAGGTCGCCTCAATGCATGCCTGCAGCTCCTCAAAGCTGTCCTGATGTAGAGTTCAGGGTTTTGAGTTCAGGGCTTGGGAGTTAGGACCTAGGGTTTAGGGATTTAGGATTTAGGGTTTAGGGGGCCACCTGGGGGCAAAATTTTGGGGGTAGAGGACTAGGTCTCAAGGGTGGCTAGGGATCAGGATTTAAGGGCCCTTGAAAATTATGAAGTAGGTTTGGTGAGTTTAGGTTTTGGTGGGCTCAAACTACATGCGGATGGTGCTGTGATCATACTGGAACTAAGCAGTCAAGGGTCTTGAAGGATAAGATAAGGACACTACAGGATGTCAGAGGGTTCAATAGGTACTTTGCAGACAGGTTTGTAATGTAAAGAGGCCATGTTATGGGGAAAGCTAGGGCATTCTTTACCCCAACCCGAAATCCTACAGCTCTACATCCCTAAGCTCCAACCCCCAAGCCAGAGTTGATGACTCTTCGGCTTCCCTCAAACACAGTTTTGTTTGACTTGCTAGCAGCCAGCCTACCTCTTTGCGAGTGAGCCTGACACCAACTGAAGACGCTTAAAGACAGTGCGCCAATTGGCCGCCACTTTCTTGGGCGTCCTTGCGACAAGGACGACTCTGGAGGAGTGTCCCAGTGTCCACTCTGAACGGCCACATATAGATCAGCACAGCCAAAGTGGAATTATAGTCCGATTTAAGACCCCCCCTTAACCCGAACCTCTAAGAGGCGTATTGCAGGATCCTCATGAATTTCAAATACGTACTCCTGAATGTTCCCAACATGCTATGATGTGCTATGATTTGAACATTCATCATTAGGGCGTGGCTGGCGGGCACAAGTCAGGTACGAATCAGGTACAGCTTTTATACACCCTATAATCCGAAAATCTCGAAGCTCAAACCTAAAACTTCAAACGCCTAAATCCTTTAACCATAAAAGTTCAAAATGCCTGAACCCTTAAACCATGAAACCTCAAATCATAAAGCCCAAGCCCTATCTTGGATCCTGATTAGAGTGACCCCCCGAAACGGGAAGACAAATAGAAGAGCCATCTCGTTAATAACCATAAAATTAAAACGAAGACACTAACAACGTAATGAAAACAATTGAAAATTCGAATCTAGAACATCAAGACCAAGTTACAAAGGCCTCACGGTGAACCTACCAAACACACTTGGCATTATTAAGACACCCTCAAATCTTTTTCTATTGAGCACTAAGGGGTCTGCTGGACCGCCCCTTGGGAATTTGATTGTCTGGCCTGATCGAAAACGTGGTTCAATAAGAAATCCATTCCAAAGGTTGTGCAGCCCGGCCTTCATGTTTGAAGTCCAGATCTTTAACTCAAAAAAATTCTCCGTCTCACCATTAGGTTTAGGGTTTAAGGTGTAGCCCTTCCAAAAAGCCTCGACATAAGTGAGCACCCCCAAATAATTCGAAGTATTGATGGTCGGGGGGTCTGCTGGACTACCCTCTTTTGGAATTTGACGTCGAATAAGCGGTAAAAATAGACATACAGGTTCTTGGCGGCTCACATTTCAGGTTCCAAAGGTAATAGAGCCCGGCACGTACATTGAAAGGCCTGGCTGTAACACCCCATGAGTTTATGGCCTCATCATAATATTCCCCGGGTTTTTTAAACTTATTGTGGAACCCCAACTCGAATAGCAGGGCCAGAATAACAGTTAGAAAAAAAATGTTTTATTGGGGACCCCTGCGTACAACCCTCACAAGCCTCACAAGTAAGCCCAAACTATTTCTACCCAGCTTGCAAGTCGTCCTGGCTCGGTGAAAGCTCCAGACTCTGCAATGTGTCTCGCAGCCACCGGCCGTAACGGGTTAGGCTGCCCATGGGTTTAAAACTCTTATTTCCAAGCGGTTTGGGGTTTAGGGGGATTTTATAGGGACCCAGGGGTTCCATAGAGGTTATGTAAGGACCACCTCTGGGCTGAATAGGTTGTACAAGGATTATGCGGGGACTTTCATTCAAACTCAATAAGTGATACAGCGGTGATGTAAGGATCCTAAGGCGACTGTAACAGGATTTTGTGGAAATCTGGATGTTTCCCTGAATAGGAAAATCTGCATTTGGAGGCTTCTAATTAAGGGTGTACGGCCTCCTGATGCAGGGGGCACGCTCGGGATTACATGCACTGCTCGATCGTTCGGGGTACCCTAAATCCTAAACCCGGCAGATTTCTGCCCTGTTCTGCAGCTGCGTTAGATGTTCAGCAAGTCTTTGTGCGTTTTGCAGGGGTTGTCTCTCTGAGCCCGAAACTGCAAGTCTAGCATCTCAGAGAAGGTTCTAGAATCCTAGCACAACAGGGAAGGGAGGGGAGGGGGAGATATGCTCAATCGCCAAAGTGGTACGGCCACCATAGGTCACCGTTCCATACTGAGTCCAACAAGTTCTTGATGCTCGATAGCAAGCTTTGCTTGATAGCTCTCCGGCTACACGGTGCAGCCGTTGCATATCCCAAGTCCCACTTGAATCCTGGATTACCATGAGCGCAAAACAAATTAGGGCCTGCATTAACCACGCGTGCAAAACACTTTGTTGCTGCACAAAAACGGAATTGTTTGCCTCCTATTCTGGTATCTGGAAAGTTGCCCAGCGCATCCCTAAGGCGTCCAACGCCACTCATGTGAGGGAGCCTGGTTGGACATTTGGCTTTACATGTTGTCTTGTGGACAAGCAATTCCAAAGCGCGAGAAACACTTCTGTTTCCGTGTTTCTGGCTTCATTGCTTCAAAACGCCTCTGCGCAAAGAATGGCACAATAAATTTCATGATATTGATCAGAAATTATGCGTTGTCTTGGCGGCCCTGGGGCACGCGCCGCCCAAACATGTCCCAACCTAGCTGGTCAAATGTCAACGGCACATAGTGCTGCATAGTTGTCTACCTGCTGCAAATTGTTATATCTTATTCTTTATTCCCAGTGCCAACATGAGTTTGCCTGTAGCACTCTGGAACAAGACTCCCCATATATAACCCCAGTTTCCATCTAATTTCCCATGTTCTTTTCCATTTGATTTTCCATTATTGGGGATAACACTAACTCCCTATATAATCCCCTAAACCCTAAACCCTAAGCCCCAAACCCTTAACCCTTAGTCCTAAACCCTAAATGCCTTATATATCCCTATACAATATGGTAGTTTCCCAAATTAGGGGACCCCAATATAGACTCCCAAATTCTATAGTCCTTATTATCGGGACCCCCAAAAAGGGTACCCCTAATTTTGGGAACCCCCCATATGGAGCTCAGGGAGGGAGGGGCATAGCTGAGGCACTCCTCAAAACTCAATGGCTATTCGGAGAGCCAGGGAGCAAAGGAAAGACTTATGATTTAGGGTTCAGGGGTTTAGGGTCTAGGGTTTAGGGATTTAGGGCTCAGGGTTTAGTGTTCGGGGCTTGGGGTTCAGGGTTTAGGGTGTAGTTGTGCTTGCAAGTTCCAATACCCGACGGATGTGAATCTTTTCTCGTGTCCGCAGAGGCATGAGTTCCTGACGCATCTTTGGCATCAAAGGTCCCTGAGTATCTCAGACATCTCCCCTGTTTTCAGGAAAGAATAAGAAGCGTACCCCTCAACCGAAAACGCTTGCCAAGCGATTAACGCTATCTCTGCTAGATTTAAGAGAGTGTCAATGTTGCTAGTAGAACCAGGCAAGTAAGGAATGCCGTCAACATATCAGTGCGACCTTTGCCAACTGGAGGTTCAGGAATAGTTTCACTTGGCATCCTCCTCATAGCGTTGGAAAACTTTACCAATTTCCCTGGGCTCTAAGTATCGCCCCAGGTGAGACGCTAGGCTCAGCCGCGCTGGCTGAATCCAGAGAACCTAAGTGGCCGTGTCTCAAATGGGGGCAGCCTTCTATAGGGGGTTGAAAAATGACCAACATTATGTCGAGATCTATTTGACGTGCCCTACACTACTGGTCGTAGACAAGGAACCCAAGACCATAATATTGGTTCTTATTCAGGGCGCTACATCAGGGGAGTTTGGTACTAAAGGAGGGCCCCTGATAATACATGAGGCTTGTAATAAGATTTTTCGAAACTAAGCGACCAAGCACCTTCATGAATTCCACATACCGAGCACTTACACTGGGTTTTGATAAAAAAAAAACGGGCGGGGAGCTTAAGGGACCCAAGAGGTGCGTAGAATGATTGTGGTGGTCCCTAGTAAGGGTTCGATACGGACAGCCTCAATTTCAAGAAGCCGCGACATCTCTCCTTGCATGTTGGACTAGCACGAAGCAGCAGCTGCTTCAGGAAACACGGCTGCATTCTATTAAGACACAGGTACTGGCGTGTTTTAGAATTTACCAGCCCTACTTCAATCCGTAATCTGGCCAATCCCTTCCTAGGAAACAACCCATTCTATCCCATTCCATTCCGTAATCCGACAAAATTGTGTATATACTCTGATAGGGTCCGACGGGTTTGGAAAGTATCGGAACCCCTGAGATGTTGTGAAACCCAAACAACTAGCTAGACCATCTGTCTAGTGCCCCCCTCCGCCCCCCCTCCCCTCATGATGACGAAATCTGAAAAACCCTAAATCCTAAACCCTAAGCCAGGATGAGGCACGGCAGTAGGACGAAGAGACCCCCGGCGACAAGGCCGACGCCACTGAGGCAGAGATAGAAGAGGTCCTCAGCAATGGCTATATATGGGCTATATAGGGGCTAGATAGGGATACTGGAGAAGAACATGGAAACTAGTCTTTGAGGGCTTAGAGGTGCAGGAAGATTTGAATTGTTTCTTATCAAGAGGATGCTTATACGACCTGTTTTCTGCGAGGACAATGTAAGAACTTTCACTACTCGATAATTGAATCTTGTGGCAGCTGTGAGGAGCCAAATATGGTAGTTTCCCAAAATTAGGGGAACCCCAATATAGACCCCAAAATGCTATCATCCTTATTATGGGGACCCCCAAAAGGGTACCCCCTGATTTTGGGACACCCCCATATATGTTTCTGCTAGGACCTGAGATTTCCCATCACCATGACGAAGTTGATGTACATTAATGAAGACTCATTTATGTTCTTCCTCCGCTGCTGGACGGATGTCCTTGGACAGAAAACCCATGCCCAAACAGCGATGATTTGGCTGCTGCGCGAGTATGATTATGAATAGCAGAACTTGTTGATACCCAACTTTTGTACTGATGGGGCACTACTTTGAACGGTCCTGGGCTGTAAAGGGGTAGCCGAAGTACCTGGCTACTATGGGACTCTCAGTGGGAAGGCGTATACAGTACCGAACTCCAAGCTTCCCACCGAAACATCTTGTGCCTGTTTAGGGGGGCAGGGGACCAGAATCAGTAGAGCAGAGAGATTTCCGGCTCAGTATGTGCTAAGATTCAGGTTCTTGGCGCGATCGAAAAATTGCATCCCCTTTGATCCCCTCAAATATTCACTTCCCAGATATCTCTTTCTACTAGATTAGGAATATTTATTTTTTGGGGTGGATGTTGCTTCTTCGGGAGAGGAAATTAAGCATCCACTGTTGGGTGATGGCTCCTCCATACCCTCACCAGATAAGGACTTTGCTATAAAGATCTTCGTAAATTGGGCCAGATCGTGTCTCGGCTTCCCCTGTGATTAGCCGCCGGATATGGCCCCCATCCTAGAATTGTACTCCAACAGCACAATAGCAATAAAAACATAGTAGTTGTAGTAGCCGTCATCATCATCACAATAGTAGTAGAAGGAGATGGCACTGCTACAAGGTTGGGGGTAATACCCGACGTACACCGCCTAGATGTGTCATCATGGGGATTGGACTTAAGAAAACTGCCATGTCGGCAACCATCATTACGTTCGAACCCTCGTAAAGTCTTGAGTGTCAGAAGTGTCCACTGTCACACGGATGAAGCATGCATCCCAAACTATATACCACCTTACGTGATAATCCTTATCTTAGGTACCAAATCCCATGCAAAAAAAGGACCTCTACCTCTTTTTAACTACCCACCAGACGTATGCCCAACTCGCTCTGCCCAGCAGCATAATGACCCTGGTTCGGGGAGCCATCTGGAATCCACGCCTCCCGTGGCTACTACTTGCTGGTGGTTACTAGGGAATAAAGGAATATACTATAAGCATTGCGTAGGAAATAACATATTCCGTATTCCCTACCAACCACCAGGAAGATAACGAGGATGTCCAGAATGATCTTGCTAGAATGTACAGGTACATTGATTATTAGCAGGTGGTGCGCTTATTCTCAGTGTGAAGGCTCCCCTGACATCCCAACAAGGGTCTAAAGTGGGATCACAGGGGCCAATTCACATGAAGCAGGGGTGTTTGCTTAAGCTCCCTAAGACCTGATTCCCCAAACTGAAGCTCAACTGGGGTGAGGTGGCCACTTATCTCACCCTAAAGCCAGCCCCTTCTCACCCACCCTCATATAATGCATAAGTATCCCCAATACCATGCAGTAATGCCCTATAGCAATTTGACTTTTGTGGGGTCCGGGGTTCATTGCCCAGCTACTGCTATCATGGCCCCCCCATCACATGGGCCCCACACATTCTGGTGGGGAGGGGCAGAGTTAGTCCCTTGGTGCTGAGATGATTGGGCGAGGCTATTGCTGCGCCAGGACTCGCATGTCCAACATCTCGAGACACTCCCAGTCGCGCACGTTCAGATTAATTCTCGCAGTACCAGTTCGATGTAACCCCTTTCCCTAAATACTAAGCCTTATGTTTGTAAAACCTATAACCCCTAAACCCTAAACCCTAAATACTATACCTTGACTTTGTAACCCTATAATCCCTATACCTTTGACCGCGTCGATCAGCATGTGCAGAGCCATGCAGCGCGGCTGATCAACACGGTTTAAGCTTATTCAAGGGTTTAGGGCAGTGATTTCAATTTTCTTTTCCATTATCCCTATATAACGCCTATATCCCCTGTATAAACCGCACTATACTACAGTAGTTTCCATTCTCTTTTCCAGCATCCCTATATAACCCCTATGTAAACCCCATTATATTTAGGGTTCAGTGTTAGTTAATGTGCAGGTTGTCAAGAATATGGTGACTTTTCACGCTGCCCTAAACATTACGCGCCGCAATAGGAAGAGACCCCGAAAAGGGCAATACTTTTTGACAACCCCGCTAAGACTGTGAGACTCGTACATGTGTCAAGAAATGGCGAAATTGCATTTGGGATCCTGGACGAAGGGGTGTAGAGGCTGACGCTAACATACCAAATGCGCCAGGTGAACGGCCTCTCAGACTTGAGACACCCTATAAACCCGGAGCCCCTAAACCCTAAACCCTAATCCGTATCCCCCGAAACCTTTAACCCCCAAACCCTAAGCCCTAATCCGCTAACAACCAAGCCCTAAACCCCCAAACCCTAATCCGTGAACCCCTAATCCCTAAATCCCCAAACCTTAAACCCTAATCCCTGAACCCCTAATCCCTAAATCCCCAAACCTTAAACCCTAATCCCTGAACCCCTAATCCCTAAACCCCCAAACCCTAAACCCTCATCCCTGAACCCCTAATCCCTAAACCCCCAAACCCTAAACCCTAATCCCTGAACCCCTAATCCCTAAAAGCCCAAACCCCAAACCCTAATCCCTGAAGAAGTTGCCTTAAGTTGACCCAGGCCAAGGCCCAAGAGAGCCACGGCTGCAGCCTGAAACTGGAACTCCAAGGTTTAGGGTTTAGGGGTTTAGGTTCTAGGGGTTTAGGGTTCAGGAGTTTAGGGTTTGGGGGTTTAGGGGTTTAGGGGTTTAGGGTTTTGGGGTTTTGGGGTTTCGGGGTTTAGGGTTTGGGGTTTAGGTTTTAGGGGTTACGGTTGAGGGGTTACATAGGGTTCACCCCCAAAACACTAGCCGGGCTTTAGATGAATGGGGTTTTCCAGAAATTAGGGTATGGAGTTTATAGGGGTTATTTTGGGGTTGTATAGGGTTCAGGGTTCAAGGTTTCCCATAATTGGGGATCCTCCCTTTCGGAGGAGTCCCACTAGTAAGTAATGTCGTATTTTGGGGTCTATATTGGGTTACCCCTTTTCTTGGAAACTGCCACATGAGGGTTAAATGGAAAGTATTACTGGTCCACCTTGAAGATTATGCGGGGGCTGTTGTAAAGAAATTTCAGTTCTCCCCAAAGCTGCGGAACTGCTTTCTTGCTGGTTCCCTGAAAACGCTTTCGGTGGATATATGAGGCAATGGCACTTTGACAAGAAACCAGCCCCAACCCCTGAAATTCGGACCCTATGATAGTCATATGATCCATATTGTTGTATGCCTGAAGCTACGACAATCCGACAATCCCCTCATTAATAAAGTTTGCTCCAAGGCTGGTTGGGGGATGCTATCTGGGTGTTTCTACAGCGAGATTTGGGGCTGGAGGTTGGCTGAGGGTCAGTGATGGTTAGTCGTGTATAGGGCTTAGGGGGCTGCATGTTTGATCCATATGTGCTTTAGGTTATGATCTCGTAAATGGTAGTAATGCAAAAGAATGAGCACCTGAAAACCCTGATCTAAGAGCTAGTATCCCTTGTCTCGTCGCTAGCCGGGGGACCCAACTAAAGTGGTACTCTAGAGGCTAGTTAGAGGCAAAAATTCAGACGGTAGGTTCTTGTAAGAAAGAACACCTAAGATAGGGACTAGAGCTGTAACACCAGTAGTAGTAATAGTTCGTGAACTGTCCAGCCTCGGGTCTTAGGGCTAGGGTTTAGGTTTCATGGTTTGGGGTCTTAAGGTTCAGGGATTACCATTGACCAACAACCAGGAGAATCCCACCGCAATTTGCGGGTGTGATGGGTTTCTTAAATCAGGCACCCTCCGGGACCCTTGGGTTATGTAGGGCTTTGAAACTACATATTCCTTGTATTGGGTACTATTCAAAACTACGGTTTTATATACTTATTCCTCACTGGGTTTCAAAATATAGTGTAGCTTCCAAACTTGTTCGACACAACCCCCGAAACCCCAAAACCTAAACCCCGAACCCTAAACCTAAACCCTGAACCCTAAACCAAAAGGTGATGTGTTGGGAACATGTTGGCCAACTCCCACAGCACGCCCAACGCGAGGTCTCAGTTTACGTACGTGTGTCAAACGGGAAGCGGGAAGATCGGTAGGGTTTTTAGGGCTTCTGGTTTTTAGTGTGTGGGCTGCAGTGAAAGCAGGGACTACACTACGAGATTCTATACCTGGACCCTGGGAACCCTAAACCCTAAATCCTAATCCCTACCAAGAAGGTAGGACATCCAGGGTCTAGGTAAGGATCATCGCAGGAATGCACTCCAACACTCCCCCCGAAGCAAGCGTAAGTTTAGGGTTTAGGGCTTAGGTGTTTAGGGTCTAGGGGTTTAGGGTTTAGGGGTTTAGGGTTTAGGGTTGAGGGGTTTAGGGCTTAGGGGTTTAGGGTTTAGTTGTAGGGCAATGGTAGACCAGTCTTGGGCCTTGTAGTGCTCGAACAGCTGGACCCCTGGTTTAGGGTTTAGGGTTTTAGGGTTTAGGGTCTTTTTACTGGGTTTAGGGCCAAGACCCTAAACCCTGAACCAAGCACTTAGAAATTGCAGCCTGCAACCTCTGCCAGCTTCAAGATCAACCAGCTTACTGCTACCAGTCTTCCAGCTTGATCATCAACTAGCTTACCGCTTGACTTGGACTGGTTCCACCCTGGGATAGGAGAGATAATTTCCCAGGGGACCCCCTGCCTGCACGGCGCAGCCGAGGCCGTAGGCGAAGGGCGAGGATGAGAGAAACTCGGCAGACGCCTGTCGCGAAGTTCTGAATAGTTGGAGGCTTTTAGGAACCCCAGAGGTAAACGGCCCCAAAACCCTAAAACGTAAACTCTGAATCCTTCAGGGAAGTATGGGGACGACCCCACCCCCCATTCTGGAATATGCAGGAGCAATTTGCGAAAATACCCACATGCACAGCCACCAAACGATCAAACGTTTCGGACCTAAGGTTCCTAGACACCAAACCCTGAATCCCATTGTTTTTTGTGTCTCTTGCAACGCTCCCTTTCTGTGCAGCAATTGCCAGCAAAGGGTTTAGGGTTTAGGGACCATCATCCTCATATAACACCTCTTCAGCGCCTCGCCTCTACCCCATAACCTATGACAGGACCCACACATTGAACATCCCCACGTCCAGGCTACCAAGATTGGGGTCAGCTTGTGGTGAGCAGGGGTAAGGAAAGCTTGGTTCCAGCGTACACTGTCTAGAAAACAAAATATGGAGTATCTGCACCACCCAAGCCAGCAACGGCAATGAAAAGATAAGTTCAAGCAATGTGGCTTGTCTCATATCATATCCGCATGACCAACAAATACATTACCATCATCTTGCTTCTAGTATGAAAAAAGTTGTGGTCATCGTCAAAGTTTGTTATCATCGCTAAGATTTTTGTCGCCATCGTTGTAGATGCGGTGCGGTCCTCCTCCTCTTCTGCAACAATCACTTCTAGCGCGGCTCTGCTGCTACTACAGCTGCTACTGCTACTGCAACGACTCCTCGTCCTCCTACAAGTACTACTACGATGACGACGACAACGACTACTCCTTCTACCACCACCTCTTCTGCTGCTACCATTGCTACTGCCGCTGCCGCTGCTACTGCGACCACCGAACTAGTACTAGCAGCACGAGTACCCGATCACATGTTGAGGGAGAACTGCAGACAAGATAGACTATAGTAGTTTCCATCTTCTTTCCATTCTCACAATATAAACCCAATATACAATCGTGGTCTCCATTTTATTCTACATTCTCCCAATATAACCCCCTATACTATAGCGGTTTCCACTTTATTTTGCATTCTCCCAAAATAACACCAATGTACTATAGCAGTGTCCATCTTATTTTCCATTCTCCCAATATAACTAACCCCCATATACTGTAGTAGGTTTCACTGTTTTTTGCACTTCCAAAATAACCCCAACATACTATAGTAGTTCCCATTCTATTTTCCATTCTCCCAGTATAACCCGCATACCCTGAACCCTAAACCCTAAATCCATCCATTATCCCAATATAACCCCTGCACATTTTTTCATCCCCAGACCCCTATGAAACCCTATATAATATAGTAGCTTCCGCTTTCTTCTCCATTATCCCTAGATGGCCCCTATATAACCCTATATAATCTAATCGTTTCCTAGAGTTTCCTAGATAACCCCTATGCAACTTATGTAATTTAGCAGTTTGACACTATTTATCCTAAGCCTGTTCTGGGCAGCCGCGCCGGGTACACGAAGGATTCGCCAACGGCGATGAGGGCAAACTGCCTGGGCAACCAGCCGAGGACACAGGATTTTGTGAACCATAGTCTGAACTCCTTAGAGGAGTATATAGGGGACTATATAGGGGACTACTACAAGGGTCATTAAGGGGGATACTAGGAGTTTAGACCATAGCTCATGTGCGGACTAGATACGAAATCATAGGAACGCTACCGCGGGTACGGGCATGCTGTAGGGAATGCAAAGCAGCATGGTGACTCTTAACGGTGATCCTCCCTAAGCCTCTGATGTCAACTAAACTCCCCATGCTCTGACTTTGAAGGATGGCTGTACCGCACCAACACAAAACCGTTAAGTTGGACTCTTCCAAAATTTCGATGCTCGCGTAACAGCTCTATGGTCAAGGCAAATCGCGAGAATAAAAAACTAATCATCAACGACTAGTCGGCTAGAACACCCCAAACACAAACTGAATCCAAAAAAGAATCCTGATAGAATCCCTAAACCATACACTCTAAGCTGTAAACCTCTAACCAAAAACCTTGGACCCGAATACATCAACCCCAAGCCTGCACGAACTCCGTCCATACTGACTGCCCACGAAAGGGTCAGGGTCCTAGCATCATTCTCCTCGAGCTAACTCTATTCGAAGTCCTATCGTCTATAGCCTTCCGGGCCCCCCTCACTACCTCAAACCCTAAGTCGCATAATCTAAGACCCAAACTCCAGACCCTACCCAGACCCCCCAAGTACCTTCTATAGACCCTAAGTATCCCCAGAGAGGACCTACATAGACCCTACTTTACGGTACTTGGGGGGTCTAGGTACACCCCAACCTCTACCACAACTGCCGTGAGGCGGAAGGAGCCATACGATGCTCAGCGAGGAAATTTCTGGCTGCCCTGTTTAGGGTTATAGTCCTCCTTAAGTGGATAGAATATGGGGATTTAGGGTTTAGGGTTGTAGGTAGAATATGGGGTATATGGGGTTCTTGAACTAATATACCCAAAGCCATATTCTATCTACTTAAGGGGGACTATAAGGTCTAAGGCCTAATGGAAAATCAAGTGAAGTGGGAATTGGGCGTATACACAGGCGTCGAAAATTCCGAATTATGGAGAATCCGCTGGACAACAGAAAACACTGGTATATTATAGCATATTGAGTAATATTGGGGTTATATTAAGGTTATATTGGGCTTATATTCTGGTAGATTAAAATATGCTATGGTATATTGGTGTTGCTATAAGGCTATAGGGCTTGGTATAAGAGTTGTTTGGAGGGGGCCGTTTAGTCAGAACAGGAAGCATATCCTACTAAAGCTTCATATATGAAGAGCATCGCAACAATGATCTTGATAACTATCCAGATCTTTACATTTTTCCAGAGCTTCGGGTTTGGGGCTGTTCAGCTTGGGACCTGACAGTAGGGCTTACTTCATGCTTACAAAAGAACAGCGTCAATAGGGCAAACCTTTCGCAAACCTAAAGCCTAAACCCTAAATCGTGAGGGGAAGGTGGGGGGTGGGCCACAAATGGTTTGCCAACTCATCCCGCAAAAGACTTAGCATTGTTATGATTAGTGCTAAACATGTTGTATTGCTGTCGCTACAAATGATGCGGTTGTGCTGACGGCCTTGCTGAGGACAAACACACATCCTGCTTTCAAGCAGTTACTTCTTTGGACGACATTTTCTGTCAGGCCCATCAAACAGCCACTGGGTTACCCAACACAAGATTTGAGTAACAGCGCCCTAAACCCTGTTTGCTATAATTAGCATGCTCGCAGCTCTTATAATCTGCGCATGATTGTTTTTTATGAGGCCGCCAAAACGGGCACATGCTGTGAACCACGTATCTTTGGAAGCTCCTTGCAGAGTCCGTTTGTGGACATCCGGTTTAGGGTTTAGGGTCTTACCGATGTGTATGTACTTAAGCTGGACCCCCGGAACTTAGCAAACGACACACTATGTCCACTCGAAACTTCCCTTGGTAACCATCATTTTGCCCAAAATTACTCAGGCATTGTAAGGAGATCGCACCGGGCCTCTAAGGGCACAGGCATTATTAATCTTGAGCAAATCTCATGGGAGTCTGTACAAAAACTGCGGGCCCCTTTAACCCCAAATTTTAAACCCTGAGCAAGGAACCGGGCAATGATCGAACTGCCCCTTGACAAAAAGGTTCCTTCTTAGGCGGTAAAGGATTTATGGTTTAGGGGTTAGGGCGACGCCCCACATGGGAGTCTTTCATAATTTGTGACCTTTCGGGAAAACCGCTATATAACAAAGAATCTTGGCAACTCCAACCACCAAAATCAGGACCCTATAATAATTACATAGGGGTCCCAATTGGTGGGTGGGGAGTTGAGGTTTCCAAATATCGAGAAAATAGGCTGACCTTGTAGTCGTGGTGTCCAGTCCCGCCGAGCTACCTTGTGGCCAGCAAGCAAAAAGCAATGACAGGTCAGGGATACCCTACGCCTTAAGCCAAGACGCGGTTTAGGGCTTAAGCTTTTGGACTTTGAGCTCCTATAGGAATGTACTGTGTGGCTGTGGCCATCTGTTGGACAAAACAAACTACTTGCATAGGTTGCGAACAGGAGTCAGACTGCTGGCATAGGTTGCGAAACTGTCCTAAGCTCTTGGGGTTAGGCTAATACTGGTTGTTAGTAGGGAACGAGCGAATGGATAACTACAGTAGCCCCTACTAGTATAGACATGTATACGTAGATAGCCCAAACAACATAGCAAGCTCCATTTTCTTTTCCCTAGACAGTAGCTCCCATTTTTTTACTGAACAAGTAGCGAGTAGGCGGCAAGGCGGGGCACCAAACGACTAAATATCGGGGACATAGCAAAACATGCTCCCCCATATCGGTAACTTAGTTTAAGTTCCTTTGCACAGTATGCAAGCAGTATATACATCCCGTCAGTTTCACGCCCTAAAAATCCTAATTGCTTCTGTACAGCCCCTAGCACTCCTCCAAAGGGAAGCCAGTATGCAGCCAGTATGGCAGCGTCATCGAAACCCCAGGTATTCTCAGGGCCGGAGCTCAGGCTCCAGGGGGGGGCTGTTTGAAACATCCCCAGAGTTGGCATACATTCCATAAACAAGGTGTGGGTGGGTGGGGGTGGTTTGGGGGGGCCGAAAGAATTCACCATAATCCGGGTCTGTTATGGGGTCCCGTGCGTATGGAAATCCGCGCTGGATTCCCTGGGCATGACAATGCATGACCGCTGCAGTTGCAACGATGAAGCATGCGCGTTGAACATCCTCACGTGCACGACAGAAACACATGCTCTTATGCTCATTCATCTTACGCGTGTCAGTTGGACGCTTCGCAGACGTATTAGCTGCGGGATTTTTTCCCACCCCGTCCCCCCTCCTGCATCGCACCTGTTACGCTCAAACACGGCAACCTTAGCAGCACGATGGTTAAACAATTGCCCAGAAGGCAGAAGCCGCCGCAGGGCGCAGATAAAAACTGCAAGATACCAGAAGTCTCAACCCTGAAATGAAAACATAATGAGCCGCGAAGGGGAAAGCCCTAGCAGAACATGCCTGACAACTGCAAGACAGCAACAAGCCCTCCGGGTAGGCGGCATGAGCGCCCGGCTCTTAAGCTACATCCTCCATGCAATCCCCTTCAAATCTATTGTTGTCCTGACATGCTGGCCATGGGTCCCCCTGTGTGGTTCCTATGCGTGCATAAATCGAAAGAGTACACAACGAGTTACCATCGAGTTACCAGCGCCCTGCTGGCTATGATTATTACAAGCTAACAACAGCTAAAGCCGGGAGAATTCATGGGAGCCAGCATCGTATCACCACGTACAGCAAGAAAAAAACTATTAGTTGCCTCTTCAGTGCAAGGAGGGACTGAGACAATGCCAGAACAACAACAAAATCCGAAGGAATAACCCTAAATCCTAAACCTAGGGTTTAGGGTTTAGGGTTCAGACCAACGACTAATAACAGCTAAAAGCCCTAGGGTCGCTTCTGCTAATCCTACTGCTCCTCCGCGATCCTCGGGCCGCTTCTGCTAGTTCTACTCCTCTGCGATGACGACAGCTTCTTCTTGTTCTTCATGTGTACACATGTTTATCTATTTACAGAGGTCGCAATATATGACCCACCCTCTTAACCCTAAATCTTCAACCCAAACACTTTGCTCTACCCTACACCTTGAACCCAAACTAAACCCTAAACCCTAAATTCCAAACCCTGCAAACCCTTATGATAACTTCCCTACATAGCCAGCCGGACGCAACATAGACCTTCAAAGACTATAATCCCTATTTTCAGGAGCCCAAGACCCGAAATCCTACACATCTCTTTTGGGAACCCCCCTCCCTAAAACCCTAGACCCCCTCCCTAAACCCTAAACCCTAAACCCTAAGACCCTAAACCCTACATCCCTAAACCCTTACCATCCAGACCTCCGCGAGGGCGGCGGCGAGCATGGCGAGAGCACAGCAGGCGGATCCCAAACCTAAACCTTGGCTTTTAAGTGGTACAGGGTTTAGGGGTTTGGGGTTTGGGGCTTTTAAGTGGTAATGTAGACCCTAGGGATTAATAATGTATTAGGGTTCAATATAAGGGGTATATAGGGGTATTTTAAGTGGTAATGTAGACCCTATAGGGGTTATATAGGGTTACATATGGTTATATAGGGATAATGGAAAAGAAAATGGAAACTAGAGGTTTAGGGGTTTAGGGTTTAGGGTTCAGGGTTTAGGGTTTAGGGGTTTAGGGGTTTAGGGCTTTTAAGTGGTAATGTAGACCCTAGGGATTAATAATGTATTAGGGTTCAATATAAGGGGTATATAGGGATATTTTAAGTGGTAATGTAGACCCT
>CAJNIZ010036858.1:38993-66628 GCA_905231905.1 Symbiodinium pilosum | reverse complement strand
TCCCAGTATAACCCCTGGTTTGGGTCTCATTCAAGTTTGTGCAAGGTTGAGCCTGGCAACCCAAACCAGGGGTTATACTGGGATTATAGGGATATATATATACATATTGGGGTTATATTGGGATAATGGAAAATAAAATGGAAACTGCTATTTAGGGTTTAAGATTTGGGGTTTAGGGTTTGGGGTTTAGGGTTTAGGGTTTTCAGAAACCTTTGACATCGACCTTACCATGCGTGCGCCCTGTCTCAAGCACCAGAGCTTCCCATAAGGCAGGGGTCTTCATAATTTGATTTTGGTTGTGGAGAATCCAAGCCAACATCAAATACGAGCTGCGTTTATGTATGGAATTTTCGGTAGTTTTGACGCGAAACTAATTAGAGCCCGTGTGCTCTAACTATATAAGGGCTGCTAGAGAATCATCTCGATTTTATGGAGGGTGCCATGTTTCGCCTAAGCCAAGAGTCGTTGCACAGCAGAATGCATTATCCCAAAGAAGAAGTAAGGCGTAACTCTGTTAGGTAATTACAATTAGAGTTAAAGATGTGATTAGGACAAGTCCTTACTGCAAAGATCGGATGTTCAAGCACTTCTTCCCACCACACGGAAGGGTTCTTGCCCACAAACAGCCAGAACGCGCCGAAAGCGCGATAGATGCGGCTGCTGACGCCATCACTCTCCTGCACGTAAATGCAGGAGGCCATTCGACGGGTTAGAGTTTAGGGGTGTCAGGGTTTTTTCGGTTTAGGGTTTAGGGCTCAGGGTTTGGGGTTCAGGGTTTAGGCTTCAGGGTTTAGGGTTGAGGGTTTAGGGTTCAGGGTGTAGATTTTGGGGTTTGACTATAGGGTTCATGGGGGTTGTAAAAGGGCGGTAGTCTTCAACAGGGCTGCTCACCTGGGATTCCTGGAGATGTCGACTCCTTGCAGCGCAAGCTAGGAGAGGGAATTTCAGGGGCAAGCTATCAATCTCTGTAAGCTCTACCTACACCCCAAAAGTATGTAAAATAATAGCCCTAAACCCATAATAATAGCCATAAAGGCAATCATTTTATATACCGTTGGGGTCCAGGTAAAGCCTACAGCCTAAACCTGGATTCTTGATCCCAAATCCTAAAACCTAGACCTAAACCTTAAACCCTAAACCCTAAACCCTAAACCCTAGCCCTATCCGAGCTTCAGGATTCGGAGCTTTAGCTTTGAGTATCTATATCGCCAAGGCATTACTTGAGATGACTTGGGGGCAAGGCGCTTACGCAGAGACACTATACAACTTCATAGTAGCTTTGATTTTCTTTTCCATTATTCCTATACAAACCCAAAATCCTAAACCCTCAACCTTATTACCCTAAACCCTAAACCCTAAAATAGGGATATCCCTATATAACCCTTGGGAGTTCTCGCTCAGGATTCCAAAGCCCTAAACTGGAAACCCCCTAAACCCAATACCCTTGGGTTCGTTTTTTTTAGGCTTAGGGTTTAGGGTGTCAGTTGCAGGGTCAAGGGCGAAGTTCCTTGCAGATAATCCTTGGTTTCTGTTTTTCATACCTAAAAAGTAGCTACTTAAATTCTAGTTTCTACCAGGGGTCCAGGGAACGTAGAGTAAACCCTCGACCTTGGCAAGTCTTAAATCGTGAGCTTAGCTGATGTTCGGGAGTTCTACATGTTCAGGGCTTAGGGTTTACCTGACTTTCCAATGTAGTTCCTTTTTGGGTTTGCTCTAATTTGTTGGTTAGGACTCTTATTAGGACTGTTAAATAAGGTACTACATTGGAAGGTCTAGGTAGGGATTTTTGGTAAGCCTTGGCATCTTCAGGGTTTCGGGTTTAGCAGGGGGGCTTCATCCGTGATACCAGGTTGCCAAGACCTGCAACTACCTTCTAACATTCCCTACATGTCAATAGTTCAGGGGCCATAAACCCTAATCCCGCAACCCCTATACTATAGCCCCCCTTTGAAGGGTATATGGACAGTCCAGGTACAGAACTTAATTTCTAGCGCAACTGCACTTTTTCGGGACTTTCAGCCCCAAACCCTCACCCCTGGGCACTTATTGATTGGATTTAAGGCTTACGGTTTAGGGTTCAGGAATTAGGGTTTAGGGATTAAGGTTACAGGTTTTGGGTTTAGGGATTGGGGTTTAGGGATTAGGGTTTCTGGCTGCAGCATTTGCTAATCAGCTGCTTAAATCTCGACCTTGCATTTCCGAAGGCTAACCAGGCACTTCTAATCGCGGCGAAGCTCCAGTAATTCCGTAGGGCTCGAAGCGTCTTCAAGTACAACAATGCCTTGAAATGTGGCTTCAAGACAGGCCTCTTCTACACAAGCTCTGAAGCTGTCACTTGGCCCCTAAGCCCTAAACCCTAAACCCCGAAACTTGATGGTGCGGTCCTGCTCGAGACCTGTAACCTAAGGCTCTCCAATAAACCAGGTCTGCGCCTTAAAGGTGTTGTTTATTGTTATGAAAGAGGGGATTTCCTGAATTAAATTCATTACAACATGGGTACATATAGCAGGGTTCTTACTACAATACGGGTCCTTCCATCCTGGTATAAGATCTCACCCATAGAGAGCAGTAATTGAGGCCCACGTCCCATATACCAGCTGGGAGTGATACAACTCAAAGCTCTTGCGTTGCCCATGTAATCCCATCCCCGGGACATCATGGACAGGGTTAGGGTTTAGGGTTGAGGGTTCAGGACGCCCTCTGTCTCGGCAAGCTCAGAACCTGAAATCGTAAACCCAGGGTTTTAGGGTTTCCGGATCCCTAACCCCAATCCCTCAATCCTAGTCCCTAAATGCTAAGTCCAAACATTCTAAGTTTTCAGAAAAACCCACATCCGAAGGATGCGAAGCATCTATGTACCTCCTATACTCCTCAGGAAAATGTCTCCACAATCCCTAGACTTTCAACTACCCTGAACGCTCTAAGCCCTGAGCGCCATACCCATTGCCGTCAAACCCTAAACCCTAAACCCCTAAACCGGAAATCCCTAAATCCTTAAACCCCTAAACCCTAAACCATAAATCCCTAAACCCTACACCCCTAAACCCTAAACCCTAAACATCCAGGCGATGGACAACCCTGCAGCACCCGAGGGGCCCCCGCCCAAGCTGCCGAACGAAATTGCTGAAGCTGAGGCGCTTTCGTAGTTTCTATAAATGGGTGAGGCTCTAATAGAGTAGTATAGTATTTTTTTTGGGGGATATTTTTTCGTAGTTTCTATAAATGGGTAGCATTTTATTAGGCTTTAGGGTTTAGGGTTTAGGGTTTAGGGGTTTAGGGGTTTTAGGGTTTAGGGGTTTAGGGTTTAGGGGTTTAGGGTTCAGGGGTTTAGGGTTTAGGGTTTAGGGCTATAAATGGGTGAGACGCCAACAGAGTAGTATTTTTTATTTGGGGATATTATGGTAGCCATTCTAGAGTAAGATTCTATCCTCCTTTTGGGGTATAGTATTTTCTATAAGGAATGTAATCTTACTAGCTTCAACCACCAAAAAGAGCACTACTCAAATGGGTGAGACCCTAATATAGATCCCAAATCCCCACAATGCTTCTTGTTCCCTAAACCCTAAACCCTGAGCCTCCAAACAAAAACAAAACAGGGACCCCTAATTTCTCAAAAAGGGTTGACCCTAAGGTCCCTTCAATCAAGGGTGTAAGGATGTGTTAGCTAGGGTTCAGCTTCTAATGCAGACCCGTGATTAATAAAGCCCCTCCTAAATATCAGGATCCCTACTATAATCCCTCTTAAGGGGAAGGGGTTTACTAATCAGGGGTCTACATCAGGGTTCAGGGTTAGGTGACCCCTTAGGTTACATTGGTTGGTGGTCTTTTTCGATAGCAGGACTTCTGTTTTATTTTGGGATCTAGACGAAGGAAGCCTCATTTTGGCATATAGGTGCTAAAAGAAAGCAGATACAGAGACTACTCACCACGCTTTAGGGGCAAGGGTTAAGTTAAGGATTTAGGGTTTTACCCGTAGGCCGCTTTAAAAAAGGGTATAGGGACTCATGATGCATGGCTTTCCATTGTTACGGGTTGGGTGAGGGGTTTCAGAAATCGATTCATATAGGATAGCAGAAAGAACTGTAACTTGCATTCTTTTTTGGGGCTTATACCCTAAACCGCAAACCCTGAACCTTAGGGGTACTTGGAAACAATTTTTACTCTTTGCTTATTATAACCCTAAGGAACGGCAAAAATTACAATTTTTACTAGGGTTCCAAGTTCTCCATAGGAACCCTAAACCCCACACCGTTAAACTCCTCTCCAACTTGTCCCAGGAAGGAGGCCTCCATAGGCTTCAGGGTCCTTACAAGGGCGGTTAGAGGTTTAGGGACATGTGGGGTCTGGGGTTTAGGGAAATGTGGGGTTTAGGCTTTGGGGTTTGGGGAAATGTGGGGTTTAGGCTTTAGGGTTTAGGGACATGTGGGGTTTAGGCTTTAGGGTTTACGGACATGTGGTTTGGGGTTCGGTTCGGGGAAGAATCACATGGGAGATGAAATGGGAGCCGGCACCATCATGCAAGTTGTATTTTCAACCCGTGGTATCTGAGTCTTGTTGATGAATTCTGACTATTAAAGCGTTATGATGTGGGGTGCGGGACGTTCAGAAGGTTACCCACAAAAACTTAAACCCTAACCCTACACCCCCAAACCCTGAACCCTAAACCCTAATCTCTAAACTTAAACAGAATTCCTGGGGGTCTCCTAACCCTGAATCCTAAACCCTAAATCCTGAACCCTAAACCCTAAACCCTGTAACCTTGTAACGTAGAGGGACTTTGGGAAGGTGTTAAAGGTTAGGAGTTGATCCTGTCACCTTGGGCTATCCTTTCTTCAAAACAGCATTGGACCCTCCAGTGTAGTACCTTGTTGGTAGTCCTAATAAGAGTCCTAACCCAAAAATGTAACAAACCCAAAAAGGAACTACATTGGAAGGTCTAGGTAAGGTTCGGAGTTTATGATTTAGGCACATAAAACCAGCATAGTCTGAGGATAACTCACTGTTCGCCAAGCGGGGAACAACATGCCTCCACTTTGCTTTATCGCCAACTGCTTGCACCAGCAACCCTTACCCGCAACTTCAAAATAGATAAGATAACGGCCCAGAACCCCTCCAAACCCTAAACCTTAAACCCTAAACCACTGTTGCATGTACTTTGGGGGTTGAGATAATCCCATACAAAAAGTTAAAAGTTGGAAACAGCGGTCAGACTTGAATGTGCTTGTAAACTGGAAACCTATCCTAAAATCATATTACTACAGTCTCGACTCAAAGTCCTTGCATTATTCTGGTATAGGTTACCTCAAATATACTTCAAATATACCTCAAATGATAGTGGGAATGCCTCAGGCTCCTACACAATGCAAATAGTTGTGATCGATGGTAGGCCCTGTTGTTTTTGCAGCAAAATTGAGTGGTGTCCTCGCCATGGTACTGCAATGTAGAATGCACACGTTTACCATGTTCAACCCCCTATGCTCCACTTGGAGGTTCGCACGGTAGGTACTGTTGATATTCAACATTCTGCATGACCTTGCCAGACTATAGTGTGATAATTCCCTAGGTATAAGATATTCAGGGTCAGGTTGTAGGGCTTAGGGAATTTAACCCTAAGCCCATAAACCCTAACTATCCATCATAGTGACAAGTGAAGTTGTAAGCACCCGGGTTGGCAACGCACAAAATGCCCTGCCAGTCAAAATGCCATGAATCCGACATCGCGAGAGCTTAACCCTAAACCCCAAAACCCAGGGTTTAGGGTTTAGGGTTTATACTTCCCTAGACTCTTTGGGTAGGCCCCTGGGATATTTTATAATGGCTTTGATAGGGGACCCTATATATTACATATTAATAGTTTTCAAAGGGTTTAAGGCGCCAACCCAGAACACCACATTCTGAGTTCTTAAGCCCCGCGCCCTATAAGTCAACTATGCAAAACAATTGCACACCAACTGCGTGGATTTCGCACAAATTCTGACTTCAAAATGCTAGATATTCGCTGTTTTCAGTTTGTCGAAAAAGACACACATCCCAAAATCATCATTTTGGTTCCCACACCTTTGATTCACTTAATTGGAGGTTTTAGCGAAGTCTTTCAGATTTTCGAGCAAATGTCCGTGGCTCCCACGCCATTCGTTAAATTTTCGCACAAAAGCTATAGTTCGGTGCGAACACGTAAAAACTTTCGAAAAGAAACGCAGACTTTCATCAGAATCCTGAGATATCGGAAAACAACTTCGAGTACAGGTGCGAGCGCAACAGCCCTAACCCTGGACTCTATCCTAAACCCTAAACCCCAAACCCTAAACCCTAAACCCTAGGTTCTCACAGGTCTGGCCTTATGACAACACTCCACTTCTTTTCGCCCGCATGCTCATTATGTCGCTGCAGCACCAAACCTGAAACCTACAGCCAGGGCTAGAAATATGGGGTTTAGGGGTGAAGGGGTTTAGGGTTTATGGCTTAGGATCTAGGATTTAGGGTTTAGGGTCTAGGATTTTAGGGTTTTAGGGTTTAGGGTTTAGGATTTAGGGTTTTAGGGTTTAGGGAAATTGGGGACCCCCCAAATGGCACAGTGTACCCTAAGCCCTGAATGGACCCTCCAATGTCGTTCCTTGTTTTAGGTTTGTTATAGTTCATTGGTAAGGATTCTTATTAGGACTACCAAAAAGGTACTACATTGGAGGGTCTAGGTATACCCTAGAACCCTAAACCATCCTAAGCCCTACACCCTAAATCTCTACATCCCTAAATCCCTAAATCCCTAAACCCCAAATCCCTAAACCCCTAAACCCTAAATCCCTAAACCCTAAACCCTAAATCCCCAAATCCTAAACCCCTAGTAGTGTCCTGGACCCTCAAAAGGGCAGTCTATGTCTGAACTGCCGGAGCAGCTTTACAGGCAATGGCCGTTTCGGGAATGCCTTCGCGCCGCACCTTGCTTCTATATGGACCTTCTACAAAGACCCGAGATTCAGGGATTTTGGGTTTAGGATTTCGGGGTTAGGGTTTAGGGTTTAGGATCTAGGGTTCAGGGTTTGAGGTTTAGGGTTCAATGTAGACCCATGGCTACTAAACCCCTTCCCCTTTCAGGGCCAAAATATTAGGATCCCCATTATAATCTCTACTAAGGGGAGGGGGTTTATTAATCAGGGGGTTTGGGTTATGGACCTTCTACAAATTTAAGAAGTGAGAATCGCATGGAAAAGTTAACGGGGAATGAACTGGAAACTGAGGTTATATGTTATGTAGTGGTTTGTGGGCATTAGGGCATATGGTAGGCCGTCAAAATTATGAACCCTTGTTGGGTCCCCATTATGGTACGGCCAATGATATTCAGGGTATCCATTTAACAAGGACCTAATCGCTAAACCGGACAAGCTTATGGCTTCCCTGTAAGATGTTCGTGGGGTTTGTGGGAAGTGTTGGGTAGGTTCTGCACGGTTATCTTGCTTCTGCATGAGCCGCTGCCAACTTGGTTTAAGGGCTTAGGGTTTAGAGTATCCGACATGATGCAAGATGTCCTTTCACATGATCCCGCTTTTATCACATGGTTCCCAGTGTATAGAACCCATGTCCCCTGCCTTTATGAATTACATTATCGCGCCGCCGTGATTGTAGCTCCTATGAGGTGGCCTTGCTTAGCTTGGTTTGTTGACTGTATACGAATTTCTGTAGGCTTTCAGGAATATGGGGCTGCGCTGGTACTTCTGAAATCATGAATGTTATCCAGGGTTTCATGGGGTCCCTGGAGTTCATAACTGCGGCTAGTCATGGCTGTATGCAATGCTTGCATGAGATGAGCATGTATAGGGCTTGAACTGAACGCCAAACCTCCGAAAGCATGAGGCTTTCTGAGAAAAAATTGAGTTTAACCCTAAACCCTAAACCGTTTAGGGGTTTAATCTTGCTGGCGTTACTTGCTTTAGGGGTAGCGTGGGCCATTTGTCCCTAACAGGGCATGGAAAGCATTGACCGCGAGGCTGTTGTAGCTCCTCAGGGTTTAGGGTTTAGGGTTAAGGGTAACTGGTTTTCATTATTAAAGGAGCAATTACCCCCTAAACACCTAAACCCTAAACCCTACCCGAACTCCAAACCCCCGTCATTGGTTCAGTTTTGCCGAAGACGAAGAACGGGATCATGCCCACACAACCTTTGTGTACTCTGTTTGAGAAACTGTTGCACCACCCTGAATTCCAAATATCCCTGGAACTTCAGGTTCAGGGCTTAGGAATTATACGGTGGATACTAAAAATCCTGCATGACCCTAAATACCCTAAACCTTGGGAATAATGGTACTGTAGTATACTAATGTCATGCAGGATTTTTTAGTATCAACAGTAGTACTTTTGATCTGGTTGAGCATTTTGTGCTCAACCTCCTTCGTTGTTGGCCTCCGCCTGGGCGCAGCCAACAATGCCCCCCTCAGCGAGGCTATTTGAGCCATAGTCTAAACTCCTTAAAGGGGGGGTGATATAGGGGATTATATAGGGGACTGCTATACGGGTTATTAAGGGGGATACTAGGAGTTTAGACTATAGCTCATTTGGAGGCAGGGCAGGTGTGTATGAGCTTGCGCTTCACACCAGGCGGTGCCTTGAAGCATCGTTCACATAGCTCCACCCAGCACACCTGTTCATTGCCTGTGGAACGGTGGACTATGGGGTGAGGACCCGCTGCGGGGTCTGCACATACTTTGAGGTGAAGGAATGGGAGAAGAGTCGCTGGCAGAATTCTTTTGGATGCAGAGCGTGGATGTTTGACTTCAGTCTTTTACTGAATTTCCCTTATACAGGAGTGAATTGTTCTTTGCTGGGGTATTTGGATTGGAAATTTTGGTTTTGTATAATCAAGCTGATTTGGCAAACAGCTTCGCCTTTCCCCGGGGGACATGGAGCGGAAGGGCAAGAGGCCAAGCATTACTAACCGCATGCTGGCAGATGGTGAAACGTGTAAGTCCAGGCCAAACGTTTTGGGTTTCCAGCCCCAACCCTAAACCCTAAACCCTAAACCCTGAACCCGGAACCCTAAACCCTGAACCCTAAACCCTAAACCCTAAACCCAAACGTGTAAGTCCAGGCCAAACGTTTTGGGTTTCCCACCCCAACTACTTCGCCACCTCAATTTACGTCTGTGGAGCTAGCTCGGAAGCGGCGGACCCAAAAAGGGTTTAGGGTTTAGGGTTTGGGGTTTAGGGTGACCCCAGCAAAAAGCGATTCCTAGCAATGATGACGCCCCTAAAGAGTTCTATCATTCCGCCATTGCCGGTATGTAAGGTTAGTGCAAAATATCCGCAAGCCCTGTTCGAATCATTTGGGCTCTTACACCCTAAACTACCTACCATATTGTTATAGCTCCTAATTATACCTTCATCCCAAACCCTAACTTGCTACGCCCTAAACTGCGCCTGTATCAGGTTCATCGGCATCAGTGCATTCCTCGGCACAGTCGGTGAGATGCAGCGCTTTCAAACGGTTGCTGGAGGCCTCGTACTTTCGAGATTTGAGGGCATGGACTTTACGGAATCAGGAATGTACGGATAAAGGGGTTGAGGATTTTGGTGTTTGGGTTTCAGGGGCTGAAGATTTTAGGGGTTTGGGATACGTGTCGAGGGTAAATGGCTTCGGGTTTTAGTGTTCTGGGGCTTAGCCATCAACAAAGAGTTCAGGATCCTGCTTAATCGCCTCACCTACGTGTACTCCGCCCACATGCGACTCATGAATATACACCCGTATTTTATAGCCACTGAGTATGGGGACATGCGTTGCTCGGGGGTAGGTGTTTTGTTGCAGGTAAAAATTTAACGTAGTTGAGGGCTTAGGGTCAGGGTTTTTTGATATTCTTACCGCAAGGGTGCGTCACTTCTGCCTGCTAACCAGTAAGGCTCATACTGCATTTATACATTAGGAGGACCCCCCACCCTGTAATCGTGACTATCAGGGATAGTAGTCACTATATTCGGGTCCTCTTATATCCCTATTATACCACCATTACAGGGAGGGGGACCTCCTAAACCATTAATGTTGGTCCGGCTTTAATGTCCCTCAAGAAAGGCCCTCAGCCTGCCACAGTTCTGAGGTCCCTGTGGATTGAGTTAAAGGGAAGGATTGTGAATCTTTCCTATAATCTTAGGGCAGCATAACCAAAACACATTAAAGCGGACCTCACATCAATACCCCTGATCCTGAAGGGGCGGGCCCCGAAACACATTGTAGCAAACCTCAGGGCAAAAGCAGGTTCAACAATAATAAGCAAGCCCTATCATGTACTATATGCGTTTAGGGTTTAGGGTCGGTTGCTATGAATAAGCAAGCCCTATTCTTTGCTATACACTTTGGGTCCTGCTCTCACCCAATAACGTCTAAGGGTTTCGGGTTTAGGGTTTAGGCTAGCGCGCAACATGAACCCATAATGTGGTAACTTAAGTAAAGGTCCTTAACAACAACCCAGTAAAGCCGGGCTTTGCTACAGTTCCTTCGGCTTTGCTACATTTCCTTCCCTGGGCAGGACATTTGAATCTGCCCATCCTAAACTAAAATCTTGAACCCTAAACTCCTCCCCGTAGTTTGGGGTTTAGGGTTTAGGGTAACCAAAATCTAAAACCCTAAAATCCCCCCTTAGCAGGTGAGTTCGCAGGCATCCAACTTCTCGGGGGGAGGGGGGGGTTGGCATATGGTTCTACTCATCTTCCCACCACAAGATGTACCTGCAACTCCAATTCCCTCCCATTCTATGGGTTATACCTACTAATTAACTAGGAGCTAATTATTGCAAAGATGTCATTGCAGTTTACTTTTTACATAGCCAAGGACCTAAACTCAAAACAAAAATACACGCTGAACACTGAATCCTAAACCTTTAGCCCGATAGACCCTAAACCCTAAATATCGCTAAATCATAAACCCTATAAATCCTAAACCTCAAGCCCTAGCCCTCCCTTGCCTGCTGGCTCTCTCCGGATCTTCGGGCTGCGGTGCATCCGCCAGCGGCAGGATCGGTGAGCCCTGAAGGGTTTGTGTGGCAAGCAAACCCTTCAAGTAGGGGTGATGAAGGGATTATAGGGTCTAACTCTGGGACTAACCCTCTGGACCCAGGTATACGAAAAAAAACACTTAACAAGAAGGTACCTACGGTGGGCCCTTAAGTCTCCAAACATTGCTACATTGAGGAATCTGGATCCCTGGGGGTAAAGGGTTTAGGCTTTATAGGGTGAAGGGCAGTAGCGCAGGACTTGGGGTTTGGAATGCTTGATTGGAAAGAAAAGGCCCTGGCAAGGGCCCTCACGACTCTCGATGGAGAAGCTTTCGGTTGGGACTTGGGGCTCTTGAAGGGGGGGCTTCAGTTCACGTTGTTGAGGCAGGGCTCAGTCTGTGGGAAAGATGCTTCATGTTAAAAAAAGCAACCTAGGGCCTCCGATGTAATATGTTTTTGTCTTCTGTTTGGTTTAGGGGTTTAGGGTTTAGGGTGCAGTCCCAATAAGACTCCTAATCAGAAAGCATACCAAACCCAAAGAGGAAGTACATTGTAGAGTCCTGGTAAACCCTCGACCTAAACCCTTGCGCGTCCCGCAAACTGATTCTAAACACGGAGAGCCTGTCGGCACGGACAGGCCTGCAGAATGACTACGAGTCTACGAGACAAAGCTCGAAAAAGACTTACATCCAGGGTGTAGGTGTGGGCCATAGTAACAACCTTACACCCCGTTTAGGTTACCCCTAAACCTTATTTCGATGTTGTAGAATTCTTACGTGGAATTATAAGAAGGTTTTTGGGGCCGCATCTTGCGAAGGAGTGTACAGTACCTTCAAACAATCTATGGCGTAGGGTCTGCACAAAAAAATTCTACAACTTTGAAAATGGATTAGATGCATGAACTGAGCCAAGCAAGTCCCACTATTCAAACCACAAAAAGCTAGGACACATGCCAGTATGAAGTTCGTACAGTACCAGAATCAGCGCTATGCATGTGAGGACGCAATGCTGAAACCCTTATGTGATCAAAACCTCACCCAAATTCATGCCATGCCAGTCCATCATCAGGCACGCCCGAAACCATATCGACCATTTGTTCGAGTGGTCTAGGCCAAGGGAAACTTAAGTTATGTGACGGCCCATCATGTGCGTGCACCGATAACCTAACCCTTAGCCCTAAACCTTTAAGAAGAAGACAAAACTGAACTCCGAACCTAACAAGGAAGCCCTTGAATGAGAGGTGGGGATTGGGTGATGTAGAAGCCCATTGAACAGAGTTTTGGGAAATGTGCTGGATTTACTTTCAGGATTGTAAAAAAAGAAAATTGGCTTCCACATTAAGGTCTCGGGATGTCTCGGGTATAGGGTTTAGGGTTTAGAGTTCAGGGTTTAGGGTAATAATACGCCCCTATAGCATTCAGGCTGGCATGATTTGATATTCTGTCCCATTTCAAGTCACTAATACTGGGTATTTCTTGCCATTGCTCAGGCATCTACATTACCCTTCTCTTCAATTACCAGGCCAAAGTAAGTTGAATCTTCTTCATACACACCGAATATACGAAACGAAAACATTAAAGCTCTCCCGCTTGAGGAAGTGAGCTAGAGTCTAAAATCCTGGTATCCCCCTTACAAACCCCTGAAATACTCCCCTACACAATCCCCTATATAACTCCCTTTAAGGAGTTCAGATCCGAAACCCTAAACCCAAAACCCAAAACCCTAATCCCTAATCCCTATATGATCCCCTATATAACGCCCTGTAAGTTTCGGGTTGAGGACACCGCGCTGTGGCCTTCGCTGACTCAGCAGCTTGCCTAATGCAGAGCCAGGCAATCATCTGGGTTGCTGTTGCGGTTTAGGGCTTGGGGTTTAAGGTTGTGGGCTTAGGGAAGCTGTTAAAGTACTTGCCCTAACGGTCCAAGTACTTAATAATCATATACTTACCCAGAACCTGTCGTACAATTACTGCTACCAAAATCGCAAGTATGCATATATTGCATACTTGGCCCATCATTAAAGATAACGGTTTAGGGTTTCTAGGGCTTGGAGCTTGGGGCTTAGCTTAGGATTTAGGCTCTAAGGCTTCATGTCTTAGAGTCTAGGGTTTTGTAGGGTTTAGGTTTAGGGCCTTTGGGTCCAGGGCGAAGCCAGGGAACAGTTTGGGGTTTCGAGTAGAACCTCCTGCAACATCTACATTGCGACTGTCTCGGTTGGGGGCTGGCTCCCATCTGGTCAACAAAGTCTTCTGCAGTTTTGTTCATGGAGCTTATATCAGTAGTTATGTCGGGAGTATTTGGGGGGCAGTGGAGCTAAACATAGGTTATGAACCTCAAAGGTCATGAAGGCACCTCAAGAAATCGCCATCTTGGAGGTAGACTAAATGACAAAATCTTCTTCTGAGCCTTCAAAGACTTTTGCACAAACAGGGAGGAACCCTACGCGAAGAAACAACGTGCAAACTTTTAGAGCAGAACTCACATGACCTCAAAGCCAATGTGGCTTTTGAAACAGAATCACCGAACCCTCAACCCATAAAGCTGCACTAGACACCAACCTTAGATGACCCTAATCCCCAAAAACGGTGGTCTTAGCCAGGCTTGCCTTAGTGTGGATTTACCCCCGCGGATACCTGCAAATACCGGAAAGGCGCAACTCCGTTCGGAGTAAGATGGTTCTGCTGGAGGCCCCAGGCCAAACGGTCGATTACCAAGAGGCCCTGGGTAACTGTAGATCTTTGGGTGTCTAAGACTACCTGAGACTACTTCAAAAGGAAGTGCTACCTTCCCCCTAGTAACAAACTACCTCACACCCGAAAATCAAGATCCCCTACAAGATGCCCTGACTATGTAATGGGGACCTCATAGAGACTATTGGTGCGGGGGGTGCTTTGTAGTACAGGGGAAGGGCTTCAAATAGAGCTCTGGCTCCTATCTTCTTTGCTCGTGCCAGAAGCTCATCTGCGTAGCGACAGCAAACCATTTTCAGAGTGTGCATCCCCGTCGGAGCCGCCAAATAGCTTTCACCAGATCCCTCAGATGCTGCAGATGGATGGCCGGGTCCAGAGTTGACTTGTATCCATCTGCACTGCACCAGAGCAGCAATTGAATTGGTGGATACTTGGGCGGCATGCTGCAAGCTGACGCGGCTTCCAACACGTCTTGGAATGACACTGCATGCAAGTTCCGCTTAGACACACCAACTTGATTTGTAGTCTTCGATACATGTTTCACTTGTGTGATGTGATTTCTGGCAGGGTGGGACGAGGGGGGATCTGAAAACAGGGGTGCCCCTTGGTACCTTATGCCTAAGCCCAAAACCACTAAACCCTAAACCCCTAAACCCTAAACCCCAAAGTGGCAGTCATCCTAGGGGACTGTAAATGGGGGATTGTTTTGAGAAACTTCCAGGTTCCCAAACTAGCTATACTCTAAACTCCTTAGAGGCGGGCTATATAGGAGATTACTATTCTATAGGGATTAGTATAGGGGCCATTAAGGGGGATACTAGGAGATTAGACTGTAGCTCGAATGGAATTGCCACTTGGAGGTCCCTGACTGGCCTCTCCCAAGCTTTAAGCAGGGTTATAAAGAAGCTGAAGCTCTAAACTGAAATCCCTAAGTCCCAAACCCTAGAACCCCAAACCCGAAAGGGGCCCCAACCACGAACTGTGTAGTTTGGAAACTCCTAGCCGGCCTCTTCTTTGCCGGAACCGGAGGCGGCGGCATGGAAGTGTCCTGCAACAAAAGCGTCGATCAGAGGCTCCGAGAACCCTTAACCTTACAGGTTCCTGGTAGGGAATATGGAGATAGAGCATATAGGAGTTATATATTCCCTTAGTCCCTACTAAGGACCGGCAAGTAACTTGGGGTTTAAAGCTTTGGGTTTTCTGGCACCAGACCATTGCTGTGAAGGGCCCTCGTTGTTAAGTCTATCCAGTAGGTTTAGGGTTTGCGGTTTAGGGTTTAGGGTTTAGGGGACGGACTCCTTGATCGAATCTCCATTCTTGCTGTACCTAGCCGGCAACTGCTATGATTCCACAACCTGGTGCTGAAGCGCCTGCTCTTGCGTAAGGAATCCCGAAAAGGACCTCATATAAATAAAGGGACCCCGGAATTAAGGACTTGCGAAGACCTCCCTAAGCCCCTAAGGTCCCCAAATGTCTCCCACTATGGGACCCCGGTTACTGGGTTGCAGTTGAGGAACTTAAATTCAACTTACCAAATGATGAGTATATGGTAAGTAATAAGGTTTCTTCATTACAGTAACTTAACTTCAGTTCCTTAACAGCAACCAAGGTTCAGGGTTGGGTCCGGATACTCAATTATACAAACATATATGTGTGTCTTAGGGGACATCGCGAAGATCATCGGCGGAATGTACGGCGTGTGTGGGTCAGCCTCTTGCTGTTGGCAAGCTTTCAGCAATGCTTGAGATGGCGACTTGGTATCCTCGAGCTTCCCTGTAGGTCACAGGGGCTGAAGCATGCATTGAGATTGCACGGAACTCGTCCAGGCAGACCGGATGCCGCATCAAGCCTGCACAAACAGATTCCAGCTTTCTTTGACTTTCTTGCCAGCAGGGAGTAAGGTGGACAAGGAGGGGGCTGCTGGGGTAGCTACTGGGATCGAGAGAACCATGATCCATGATTGGCACCCCGCAAGAAAAGCTTTTGGCTAGAAAAGGAGCTATTCCGATTGCACAAGTCTTCAAATTGGGTATAACACGGTTCCACCGCGCTTGTTATTGCAGCTAGCCTTTCATATGCAAAAGTAACTAGAGCACGTGTCTTAGAGGAGTATATACCCATAAACCCTAGGCCCCAGGCGATTAGCCTTATCGCTTAACCTTCAATCCTGAGCCCTCAATCCCATTTTCCGTGGTTTTCGGGCTTTGCGCCCTTGCGTTGATTTCGTTTGCAGGCTCTTTAGGGCTTAGGGTTCAAAAAGTGTATTTGTCTGGGTCCGGGTAGAGTTATGTAGGGTAGAAGCATCACTTAACTTTACAATTCCAAACCTCGTACTTGATGGCTCCATCAAGCATCACTTCTAGGTGGCCTGATAAGGCGGGCCAACAGAAGCCTCATTAGGGACCAAAAAGAAAAGAAGCACTTGGTTTGATAGAAATATTCCATTTGCAGTACCAACCCCTGAAGGTAGGGATATACCTCATAAAAAGCTTACGCTTAACTTCTTGTTGGTTCCTAACTGACGACACCCTCTGAACAAGGTAGCAGCGCTGAAGACGAAATTACAAATCAACGAACACAGGAAGCTCATATAGGGGCCTATTTGATTAGCACAGGGTTCTGGAGTACACTATACACTCTGGTAGCGTATGGATTCTAGGGGATCCATAAATTACTCAGCACTCACAATGTCATTTAGGAACTTATCAAGAATCCCCTTCCAATCTTAAGCCCCGAAGTATTCCTCAGGACCGCATTTGGGCCCAAAGTCATCTGGGTACATGAACTTCAGAAAGCTCCAAGCCCACTTAGACATTCTTTGCATGGCAGTTTCCCAAAATTATGGGTACCATTTTAATTGGGGGTCCTAATGACAAGGATTTTAGTATTTAGGGGTCTATATTAGGGTGATTTCATGTTGGCGCTTCTTTTTGGAAGGGCCCTGAACCCTAGACACCAAACCCTAAGCCCCAAACCCTAACCCCTAAGCCCTAAACTAAACCCTACACCCTAAACCCAAAGCCCTAAACCCTATAGGCCCCAGACCCTGAATCCCTGAAACCCCAAACCCTAAACCGCGTCCTGCAAGGCCTTAGCCTGCGCCGTGTCCGTTAGAGTGGCCTGTTTGTTGAAAGCCGAAAAAACACAAACCCTAAACCCTAGGCCTCTAGTTTAGGGTTTAGGGTTTAGGGTTTAAGGTTTAGGGTTTAGGGTTTAGGGTTTAAGGTTTAGGGTTTAGGGAGGCCCTAGGCCCCAACTGCCAGGGACCGGGGAGCTAGGACATACTATAACCGAGGGATAGGCCCAACATAAGACTACGAAACCCTTTATCGGTAGATTCTCGAACCCATTCGCGGCCCTGAGGTCCCCAAAAAGTATGGGTTCAAGTACCACTAATCAAATAATTACTTAGGATATGGGCCTAGGATTTGCAATACAGGTTTTAGGGAAGTATATAGGTTGTTCTCTACAATCTGGGCCCTTTTTTGGTTACAGAACTCATTACTGCACCTAATATCTAGGCGTACGAAAATGGCTCCGAATTTTGGGAACTAATCGTATGAGAGTGGAGTACTTGGACCCTCACGTTGGTGCTCAGTAGGGAAGAGGAGAACTTAGGGCTTAGGGTTTAGGGCTCTGGGAAGAGGAGAATGGATCCTGATAGTAATCCCAATGTAATAAACAGCCTCCCCATCCTCTAGCGGCCCTAGTAAATAAGCACCAGGGAGAAGCTAAGGGCGTTTGAGGCTGAAACCCTGAACCATCCAAACTTGAAGCTTGTTGGGTTTGGGGTTCATGCTGTGTGACGGTTTAACCGCTTTGCGACTTCACCCTCGCACCTCGCCTCCCTGAACCCTAAGCCCTAAATCCTACTTCAGGATTCCCCCCCAAAAAATACGTCGTCCCCTCCACCCTGTCAACTTCATTGAGTGATGTTTTTGAGGGCGGTTGAATGGTTGTTTCTGACGACTACTACAACCAAAAAGCTCATGGCATCTCTTTCAATGCTCTGGACTTTCGGTCCCCTAGGTCATTCCTCCTAACAGTAACAAACTTCAGGACAGTCACCGGAAGGGGTACTGACCCAAACTACCATCATTGAAAAAGGACACTTAAATAGTCAGACTACAGAAGCCTAAGCACTACCTTGGAACCTCCTCCGAACATGGAGTCCTTAGTGACCCTGGGGCGAGAGATTGCCAGGGTCTTCTTATACCGCATTTTGTGCAACTCCCATGTCAAAACGGCAAGCTAATCCTGTGCATTGTGGGACCTTAGGGTTTTAAAGGATCGGGAAGCTTGCCTATAAAGGCTGACAAGAGGATTGAACCGAGCTTCTTTAGGGGACGGTATACATTAGCTGATTTCAGGTTCCGTCGAAGTGCCCTAATCCGCATTCACAGTTCTCAGCCACGATCTTGCGTCTCTGTAAGTAGGAAATGAAGGACTGGGATGTAACTACTTTTTAAAGATTTTGCTGATCTGTCTTGGTGCTTTTCGGTGTTACTTTACATCGGGGCATCAACAGCGATCCATTCCTCCATTCCCAACTACCAGCCATCAAGTGAGGCCTCATTCCAGGTTCCCGAAAACATTGCTAGCTATCGAAGCTTGAATCCCACTAGGAGCTGAGAGTATACGGTAGTTTCCCAAAATTAGCGTACCCCAATATAGACCCCAATATACTATAGTCCTAATTATAGGGACCCCCAAATAGGTACCCCTAATTTTGGGAAACCCCCATATAATCCCCCGCGCGATATTACAACCTGCCGCCCTCAGCTCTCATATTGAACATTCCTCCTAGAGCATCGGTTGTAACAGAAAATCCTGCTCAACGGCTGTTCAGTTTCGCTTTTCCTCTAGCAGCTCGGCACGCAGATTTTCTTGAGCGGAAGTAAATGTATCAAACGATGGTCTAGGCCAAGCTAATATATTTGCAATACATCGGAATTTTCAAAATTGCGTGGGCGGGTGGCTTTTAAATCAGCGGGAGGGGATTATACAGCGCCGCCTCAAAATGGAGGTCTTCTCTAAGGGGGGTAACTAGGAACTATAGGCATGAGGATGATATCGGCCTCTCTATATTCCATCTACTCCACACCCTCTAAGCCTAGACGCAAAACTCTGACACTAAATCGCGTTGCTGCCATGGTGGCCTTAGGGCTTGCACCCAACGCCAAAGCCTGCACGCGACTCCCCACGCACCCCAGGTAGGCATTGGGGTTAAGGGCATAGGTTCTAGGATCTAGCAAGGCCTATGGCTTAGGGTTCAGGTTTTTTGGACTGGCTTAAGGAGTTGGATTTAAGCTTTAGAGACGCGGGTTTGAGGTTTAAGGATTTGGGTTTGGGGAGCCTTGAAGGGCTTAGGGTTTCACGACTTAGGGTGTCATAGGGTCCTATACTAGCCCACCCTGCAACACCCCAGCCCGAGACAAGCCATGACTAACCCTCATTTGGACGGTTGCCGGCGTCCGCGCGGGGTAGCAAGGGTAGCAGGTGGGGTAGTCAGGCATCTTGGGATGCCTTACAGGCTTTTAGAGGATTGGGGCTTGAGGGAAAGGCTCTGTTAAATAGTTTCAGATATGGCCCATGTCTGTGTATCTCCTACACCCGAGACCCTAAACCCTGCAAACCCTAAACCGACCTAGGGTCCGTCTGCACCCTTGAGCAATGGAAAGATAAAATGCTAATTAGGTGCAAAACCTTTTCTGATGGATGCGTTAGCTACCTTAAGCAGGACTCAGGATTGGGGATTTAGGGTTAAGGGTTTATTTTACTCGACTTGCTGCATAAAGCCATAGCCTGAGACCTGCGGCTTGCGTTGACAGTTGGGTCCTGCAGGTTCTTCAACTGCACCAGGCAGCCACAGGCTACCTCACTTGGAGGGTCATGGGGACTTAGTAAGTAGGTTACCCCTATAAACCAGACAATAGCCCCCAATTATCCCCGCCTATTAACCTCCTTGCTAAGTCCCCCTGACCTTCAACCCTAAACCCTAAACCTTACCTACCATTATCCCCATTATCAACCTACTTACTAAGTCCGCATGACCCTCCAAGTAGGTGCACATTGAACCCTAAAACCCTAAACCCTGAACCCTGAACCCTATTAAACCCAAGCATCTCTTAGCCATGCCGCCGCCGAGCTTCTCTCAGCTTCTTATGGAAGATGGCTTCTCATCATGCTCTGAAGGAGTGTGGGGATCCTAGGTTCAAGGTTTAGGGATCCTAGGTTTAGGGTTTAGGGATCCTAGGTTTAGGGTTTAGGAAAATGAGGTGCAGGAACAAGTTAATGCGAGTCCCCCTAAAAGATCATCACAGTGAGGTCATCGCACTCTTCAGGAAAGGTGTAAGTACTCAAACAATGTATACGTAGGCTTCCAAAGGTCTACACATGCACCCAATGGGGCCAAATATGTACAACGTCGATACTTGTACGCTTTGCGCTGAGGGATTCCTGCCATACCTGAATGCAAGCGGCTGTCTACGTTTAGGGTTTTGGATTTTGGGGTTTAGACGAAGGATGTTGTACTTTAAATAAATATTTCGGAGCCAGGAAGTTTCTCTCACGATGCTCGTACTCAGCTGAGGATGTAAGAGTTGATCTTTTTGTTCCATTTGATTGCCTATGTTTACCCCTCATCCCTTAACCTATATATCCCTATGTACCCGTTAAAGGGACCTAGAGTTGCCATGTTACTTTCCATTTTCTTGTTGTTTCTCGCTATGGGAGTAATACCTCTAAACTGTAAACCTTCGGTATTGCCCTAATCCGCAAACCCTTTATGACTGCCCTTTGCCGTCCATGGCTTCCCACAGGTTCTCCATTCTTTTCGCGCTGTGTAATGTGCAAGGCGTAACTTTACCTGTAACCCAACACCTACAGCTTTCTGGGTTATGCCCATCATTCAATCAACGGGTAATTGCTACTAAGCTGTAGGTAATTGGGGTTACAGGTAGGGTGCAGGGTCAAGGGTGCAGAGCTGCGCAATCTTCCATGTTTGCCCATCTTTCTGTAAACCCAAAAACCCTAAACCCAAAACCCAAAACCCAAAACCCTAAACCCTTTTATACCCCGAAACCCAAGCCTACACTCCTACCGCTTCTGAGCCCCTCATTTTTGCAATTTCAACATGCCAACTTTGCGGCCTTCCGTCCTTGCCGGTTAAGGCATGGTGGGAGGGCTGGAGTCTCCTCCGGTTTAGGGTTTAGAGTTTAGGGTTTAGGGTTTAGGTGTTCAAGTTGACAGGCTCGAAGTGCCTCTTCAGTGCATACTTTCGGCCGAGATGGGCTCCTATACAAACATCTATACGTACATACACATACACACGTGTACACATACATGTGCAGCACACACACACACACATGTATACATAAGTATGGAGATGTGCGCGTAGAGACGCTTTAGGGCTTCACTGCGTGCTCTTCAAATTGTTGAAGCAATAGTGATGGGATGGCTCTGTTGGAGTCCGTATATAGCGGCCCACAACATCCTCAAACACTGACTGCAATGTGGGAGCAGGAGGGCGCAGAACAGGGCGGGCGTCAACACAATCTGGCCTAATTTCACAACTTACCAAATCCCACACGAATGCAAGGGTTCAACAAAAAAAAAGTCCTGCCCAGCAGCAACCACAAACAGCTGGTATCTTTTAAAACTATGCTCCCCCAGAAGACTCCATGACATGGAAACTCTACGCCCTTCAATCCTAAACCGAAAACGAGCCAGGGGAAGATCATGGGCTTCTTCAAATGGTTCGATGTTGGCCTTACTTGTTGAAAGAGTACATAGGCAGTACACGTTTATTCTGGGAACCTTGTAGCTTTTGAGGGTTCTACATGGTCATTTTGAGGAATGCCTACATGAGGATCCATGTTAGTGCGAGAGCGGCGCTGTGCCCAAACCTCAGAACGGAAGTCCGCAATCTGAAAAAGTCGGAACACAACAAACACGCGTGTAAAATCTTTTTTTAGCAGGACAACTTCAGAGGAAACCTGAAAAAGGCCTTCAGAATCATACTGGAAGAGGCTAGAGAATAGCTCATATCAAGATTGATCAAGTCTATGTGTCGCTTTTGGGTCCTTTATCATGAATCGACAGAATAACCCCTCCCACAACTTTTTAAGCGACTTAAGCCCCCATCCGCTAGTGAGTAATCTTCCCTATATAGTATCATTAGATCCTAGGGGAGTTTTGGTATTGCCTTACACCCTCAACCCTAAATCCTAAACCCCTTGGTGAAACCTAACTTTCGGACAAACCCCCACCACCCCAGTGCAGAAGCGGTCCCCTGGAAGCAGGACCTCGGGATTTGCCTGCAGAGAGGCCAATGGCATTGACTACTTCTTGTCTTACTGGTGCGGGAGGGAGAATGGGGGAGTTGATCCTTGTAATAATGGCTCCTTGTAACAATCCCAATATAACCCCCTGTATATAAGACTCCACCTATTCACTCCCTCACTCCCCTTCAAGACCCCGTAAGTTGTGGTATGATGCGGGGAAGATGAACTCTGGTGCTATGTTGGACGGGGCAGGCCGATCAGAGTGAGGGGCGTAGCGCCCAAAAAATATCGCTTCCAAAAAGACTACTGGTCCAGGGTTTAGGGGTTTAGGGTTTAGGGGTCCTGTTAAAGCCAAACATCTTGCTCGGATGCCAGTACTTGCCTACATCTTACCATAGAAGGTCCCTCACGGCGGCCATTCACATCTCTGCATGACGCTAAGCCTTGTAAATCGTGGGATTCGTGGCACAGTGACCTAAGCCCAAACACTAAATCCCGAAAGGTGTTATTCAGCAGTAGCCGAACTCTGGATAGAACCTAATATGCCAGCATTTCTAGAATAGGGGCGCCCCGATTGTTTTGTATTTCAAGCTAGCATGGGACACCACATGACCCTTTGCTGACTACTGCCATTTTCAAAATGCGGTGAATCTTGGTAGCTTGGGGCATCGATCATTATGAGGGGACACCGAAGGAAAAAAAAAGGTTCATGCAAAACCCAAACCGTAAGCCCCAAATTCTTATGCCGAGTCAGACCATCCCACTGACCGCCACCCTCATACTGCCAGCTGCAAACCCTAAGTGTAAAGCCTTAACCCTAAGCCCGCAAGCCTTCTCGAACTGCTCTTTGCCTCGAGGATCGTGGAGGATTCAAGGTTTTGGGGTTTACCCAGGGGCTACTATGTCGCTTCTTTTGGGGTCTGTTATTTTGAGCAAGTGATTATATATAATGTACTACCCAAAAAGGAACCGCATAGGAGGGTCTGGGTGGGACTATGAGCTGCTGAGAACTCCAGGTGCCTTGTGCGGGCCTCTTGACAAGTGCTATACTTGCTGGGAGCATCTGAGCTAGAGTCTAAGCTCCTTAAAAGGGGCGACGTAGTGGACTGTATAAGGGAGTAATATAGGGCTTATCAAGGGGCATACTAGGAGTTTAGACCATGGCGCATATGGGGAACCTGATTTCAGATATACCCTAAACCCTAAACCTAAACCCTAAACCCATGCGGGCTCATGGTGGCAGGAAGTTGGAACTTGGGCTCACCAGTAACGGTCTCAAAACTACCCTAAACCGTACAAAACCGTATATTACCCTAAGGGTCCAAGTACCTAATAATCATATACTTGCCCAAAACCTGTACTATAATTACTATTAGCCAAAACCCAAGTACCTAATTATTGGGGTACTTGGACCCTCTGGGTTACTGCAGCGTGAAGGCCCAAAGCCTTTCATTTGTCAAAGGTAACTGGCAAAAATAAATTTGCACAGCAATTAGCAGCGCGAAGCGATTATCATGATACTTCATGATGGGGTATAGGGCTGCGTGCGCCGAAACCCTACCTTTAACCCCAAATACCTACAGCTTAGTAGCAATTACCCCTTGATCAATGCGCATAAGCCAGAAAACTGTAGGTAGCTGGTGTGGCAGGTAAACCTTAAACCTTCAACCTTTAACTAAGGATCCCACTCAGAAGCGCCATTGGCGTGTCTTTCATCTCTCGCAGACGCAGGAGCAACGTGTCCTGAAGATCTGAGAAAGGTCTTAGACCATCGGATTTAGGGTTGACAGGGTTTTAGGGTTGAGGGATCAGAAGGCTAGTGGTGTTTGGGTGTACGGGTCTTAGGGTTATCTAGCTGTGCTGGTGCATCTCAGGCTTCACAGCGCTACACCCTCAGAACATGCTGCAGGGACACTTGGAGGTGATTCTCCCTAAGGGTCCAAGGACCCAAAGAATAGGGTCCCTTTGAAGGGCTCACAGGGGGATATATAGGGATATATGGGGACTATATGAGGGTCCAAGGACCCAAATAACAGGTTTTTAGATCCCAAATACCGTTTCATGTTATAGTATAGGTGTATGTTTGGGTATCCCCATCACCCGATTGCGAGGGAGCACCTCTCCCTAGCGATGCAGCCCAGGTCTTGGTTTAGGGTTCACCTAGAGTAACTCATGTACACTTAAAAGGAAATTTGTGCCTCATACTTTGGTATCATTACCCTGGTTAGGGCTCTAGGTTACTCTAGGTAGGGCTCTGGGTTTAGTTCTTCGGTTCTTGCTGTGGAAGCCATCAAGTCACCTCCACCTATTCTGATGCGTAAAATTTTAAAACGCGGCCTGCGAATGGGCTGCCCATGAATGTCCCTTTATGACCCTGTAGCCCTGTAGTAACCCTCCCTGAGTAGGCTCTGTAACACTGTGACTCTCCAGCCTGATTCCTCACGTCCTGCTTCTGGTGATGGTTTTACAACCCCAAGCCCTACCTAAACCCCAAAAGTATGTAAAATAACAGCCCTAAACCCCTTAAAACAGCCCAAAAGGCTATAATTCTACATACTTTAGGGGTCCAGGTAAGTCCTGAACCCCTAAACCCCCAAACCCTAGATCCTAAGCTTGACATTTCTTAAGACAAAGATCCCCCGTTTCCTAGCCTGAAGTGATGGCGTCCGTGCAGCCTCCCCGAAGCATGCTGAAACTCCAAACTTCCCCAAGCCCCAAGCTCACATGCAATCTGGAAAGAGGCCCCTCGTAGTCTACATAAAGTAACCTACCCTAAGGGTCCAAGGACCCAGATAATAGGCTTGTAGGGCCCCAATACTATAATATCACCTAAGGCCCTATTATTTGGGTGCTTGGACCCTTAGGGCTAAGGCCTTGAAAAAGATAAGATGCAAACACATTAGCCATTAGCCCCCCCTTTTTGTAGGTACATTGCGCTTTAAGCGCGGGAGCTGCATGTTAGGTTCCGGGGGCATCATAAGCCCCACAGCTCCTCGGACATGCGAACCACATCCGCGATCTCCTGGTTGACCCGGTTTCTACGGTGCCATACAGGGATTTCTCAACCAGGTCTAGCTGAGCAATTTGAGCGAGATGTCAGGATTATACACTTGTCAAGGGGGTTCACCAGGGTCCCTTCGTGGATTTTACGGTGGCGACATTCTCTGGAAATGCACATGGCATGCCTAACACACCGGGGCTCTTTGCAAGATCGCGCTCCAAAGGCCCCCGCTGTTCTTTCTGTTAGCTTGTCACGAAAGCAATCAATACTACAGCAGCGGGTGTCATTGCTGTTTTGGGCGTGTTTCATGAAAAACTTGCCAGTTGTACTATGACCACTGAACCCAAGGGAGGCAGCAGGAACGAATTCGAATGTCCTTGTAATTCTGGGGCGCACAGAAACGGGGTCATGAGAGAGTCCCTAGAAATTCCCTTCTATATGGGCCACGGACTACAGTTAGGTTGGGGGGACCTACAGGCGGCTAGATAGGACGTGAACAAGGACCTCCTTCCAGGGACATCTGAAACTAGGTCGGTCTTGAAAGTTTTTAGGTATGGGTCCCCCTTCTAGGTGAATCACTGCGGAAATTTAGAAAGCCCTGGGGCATGGGTCGCCTTTATAGGAGGCTTCCATGGTTTAGGGTTTGGAGTTCAGGATTCCCCAATGGTCAGGGCCTGCCGCGAGCCTTCCGAAGTCACAAGCCCAACGCTGATGCGCAAAATCTGAAACTTGAACACCCAAAGCCAAAATCCCTCTTTGCCCAACCCCAAATACCTACACCCTGACCCCTGAACCCTAGATCCAATCACAGAAAGTCAATAGTCCAAATCTGACGAAAATTCGCCTTGCCAGTCCCCCACCTAAAACCCGCAAACTAGGACAGCAAAACTCCTACTGAATCTTCCTGCAAGTTGTGCTACGATTTCAGACACAGCTTCCATCAGGGCACTTGCCCTTTCCCCCTCCTTTCAGTACGTTCTCTTCGTTGCTACAACGCCGCCATACCATATGTACATGTCAGAACTGGCGCATGGATGTCCTTCGAGGAGCATTGGAAGCCGTGGTAGTACCTCATGGCAGTCACACCCGCTGGGCTGTGTTGCAGGGAAGTGAGCAGCCCCGGATAAGGTTTGATGTCTCAGGGTTTATGGTCGTAGGATAGGTCACAGACCTTGAAATGAAGGCACCTGACTTGCGTGCGTAAACTCGCGAGAAATGTCCCTAAAAGGAGGAAACATCTAGCTGTGGCCCTACATTACATGTTAGGCCAAGTGAGTTAAAAGGTGGTGTGCAGTACGTGCATCTGGTCATGCAGGGTCCATCTCTTCGACATCACGCGACCAGGGACACATGAAATCCTCCGAGGCTGTCTCTGGACATGGAACGGAACTCCCCGCGAGGAGATATTCATAGGTTGCTCAAGGGCATCTACAATGAAGCCAATGGGCCCGGAAGTGTGCGTTATGATAGCCCGCACACAGCAAATGTCCGAGTGAAAGATACAACCATACCCAAACTAGGTAGGCTTTTGGAGCCGTTTGAAAGATCTTCGGCATTTAGGGTCCTTATGAAGCCTATAAGGGAAATACTTAAATATCCCAAAGGCCAACCCAGAAAACTTGAGACTGATTGCTTACTATGTCCAGGGCTCATCTCAAGCCCTAACCTAAAACCCCTAAGGGTCCAAGGACCTAAATAATAGGGTTTTAGGGCCCAAATACCATTAATAGTATAGTATTTGGGCCCTAAAACCCCATTATTTGGGTACTTGGACCCTTAGGGAACCCCATAACTCTTCGAGTCAGTTTCCAAACTTTAACTCCCACAGGCTCTAACTAAATGCGACAACCCCAAACCTTCTGGCATATAAAGGAGCTACCTGGTTTTCTGCAGTCCTCAACAATAACTTCTAGAAGTTTCTTCGGGACGCTCTTCCGTGATCCCCCGAGGCATACACCAACTTTGAGAACATCCATGAGACCTACGGCTGCCAAACCCCCCCCAACAATCAAACCCTAAACCCGCTATCCCATGACGCCTAAAAAGCCTAGAGCCCTAACACACAGCCCTTAAACCCCCTACCAAAAACCAAGACTGAATTCCTGAACTAGGAAGGCATATTCGCAGAGGCATCCAGCTTCAAGGGCGATCCCTTTACCTCACGCCTCAGCCTGCCCACCCCCCCACCCCCTCCATGGTGGGTGGCCTAGTCCAGCCTGACCATCCCCCATGAAATTTCAGCCTCGCCCAAGGTTTGAGGCTTTGGGAGTACGCGGCCGGGCGCATTTTTTGTTCAAAACAACGCTCCGATAAAAAGTTGGGGTTCTTGGAGGCTGCTCGGAGGCCCCCAAAGGCCCCTGCAGGCCCCTGGACGCATCTGGAGGCCCCTGGAGGCCCCTGGAGGCCCCTGGACCCCTGGAGGCCATGCATGAAGCTGAGTAACCTCTACAGACCCTACTTTATACTATGGCTTACAATATATACTATGTCTTATTTATGGGTTTCGCAGTTTGGGTACACTTAATTGGGATTTGCGGTGGATTATGACAAGAGCACTTTTGCGAGATACGAGGAGTTTTAGCTACCGTTCTGTGGCTAGACCCCAATATAAATTTAGACTATTGGTCAAATACACTAAACACTATTTTGGACCTAAGGCAATTAAAGCTCGTAAATCGATGTTTCGCCG
>CAJNIZ010036847.1:37625-67390 GCA_905231905.1 Symbiodinium pilosum | reverse complement strand
GCGCGTTTACGGCCCGTCGGAGCCAAAAACAAAAAGCAAACCCTGCCGAGATGTGCCTTCTCACACACCAGCTTTTTGTTTCTTATTTGTTTGGCATGTTTCACGGTTACTTAATCCAGTTCTGTGTGCGTTTGAGGTCGGGTGTCAGTTGCGCGGTCTTCATCCGCAAAAGAAGATCATCTTTCTTGCAGGCAGTCTTTCTAAGACTTGCCAGGCAAGGCTTGGATCGGCTTGTCACTTGGACTCACTTGTCGAAAGGCTGCACCAAGTGACAGAAGACGCGCTCCTTGACGAAGAAGCGTTCACGCCGCCAGTCTGCCATTCTGGCACTCTCGATGGTGGAGACTGCTGCCTCAGGCACAGCAAAGACTGAACCCGGTGGCGAACTTGTCAGAGCTCGGCTCGCCTGGCTTTTCCACCTATGCACACGCCGCAGCCACTGCCGCAAGGACACTCGCGCCCGTTGCACGAAGCCCGTCTGCTCGCCGGGCTGGCATACACCGAGCTTGCCTTGGTTAAGCCAAGCCACCCAAACAGGTCCATGGTCTAAGCTCACCATTGATTTTTCTCCCTTCTCCTAGAGCAGCAGCTTGCGCAGACCATTGAAGGAGCCGATGCCTCCTCCCCGCCAAGCCCAACAAAACCCAGCCAAGTCAAGCCACGCTACTCCTAAAGAAAACCACAAAGGATTTTTCTACCCGTATGCACTAACAGGACTGTAGTCCAACTAGTCCTTTCATTGAGGTGACCTCCCCTCCATGAGGGCAGGAACAGTAAAGCTTGCCGAGGTGCTGAGCAAGCGTGGAGTACCGATGATTCCAAAGTTATCCTCATGAAGTGCCCAGGCCACCAACATTCAAGTGAGGATTCAGATGCCAAACCACAGACCAAAAAGAGCTTCGGGACACTGGGAGAGATGAAGTCTGCCACAAGCATTGATCCCTCCAGAGGGAAGGACTCCACAATGCGTGTTTTCTGAGACTTCGGGTTTTCTAACTTCTGGACCCTTTGCCGATGCCAGCACGACACCTGCAAAACTACCCATGCTCAAGCGTCGAACACACAGTGTGGATTAAAACGGCGATTCCTGTTGAACCTGCCTCCGGCAATAATCCTGAATGCACAGGCCACTTCTCAAGAATCTTGAGCACGATGAAACCAAGTCTCTATTTGCCAAGCGCGCAGCAGGGCATTCCTTAGCTGAGTCCCGGACATCACTGACCCCACTTACCAGGAATTGCAAGCTCAAGAAACAGGAGTGTGGACAACCTGCTCAAACAAGCTGGCTTTCAAACCTGTGCCTTAGAAAGCCTCAACAACCAAGGCTCCAAAAGTCAACCAAGCCCAAAAAACTCGGCTGTAAGGATCCACCCCAATAGGTCTCATTCAGACGTGAACTCATGCTGGCGCAAGACTGTCAAACAGCAGACTCAGACGAAACATCACATCCACAGCCAGTATCTCTCTAGAGTGTCCCTGCTTAGCCGTCTGAGGAGTCTTTCAAAGGGCAGGAGGCGAGCTGTAGAAAGGATCCTCACGAAGCCAGGCTGCAGCGAACGCATCAACCTGTCAAAATGTCCATCTTGAAGACAAACCTCCAAAAAGCCATGTACGGACTTTCTGCAAAGGTCTTTGCTGCAGCCTTCTCTGCCAGGAGGTCCTCCAAAGCCTGGCAGCCTGGAAGCTCCAGGTCCACAAGCGAAGCCAAGGGCTGCGTCTCCAGGGCTGCTCTCTTCGAACCTACGCTTCGGAAGCTTCTAGGCTTCAAGGCTTGAAGGCTTGGACTCGAGATGTGGCACCCTTGTGGATCTTTTGGCAACTGACACTGCATGCCACGGTGCGGGCTGCAGAGGCTGTGGCCGCAACCACCGCAGCGCTCCTTGCCCCAGATCCATGCCAGTGATACTGAGGCTGCCAAAGTTGCAGAGTATCCGGTTTGCAGGGTTTCAAGGCCTTTCTTTTCTGTGCCGTGGGGTGAAGTCTATGTTGTTGTGAGATTCTGCTTTCATGAGCACAGAGGTCCTAGCAAGCAGGGTGAATAGGCCTGAGAATCCTCGGTGTCGTGCAGTGCCAGCCACTTCAAGTCTGAGGCAAGACTGCTGTAAGCAAAGCCAAGCTCAACGCTCAGAGACGCCACGAGCTACTGTGGAACAGTAGTTTCCCAAAAAACCAGGACCCCAGGAGGTGTAGGCCTCTCATACGTGGAGGCCCATGGGCTTCCTGCATCAGCACCTGAAAATCAGAAAATCCCTCTCAAAAACTCCGCTTCTCCCCTGGCTTTTTGCGCTCCAGAGCTGTGAAGCGGAAGGCGCCCAGGCGGTGTTGGCAGCATCCAGGGGGTCCTTGGATCAATTCCGAAATGGACTGCAAAGGGTCACAAGCTGCCGGAAACTTGAAAATGACGCGAGCTCCCCGGTCCCAGCACTATCCCTGAAGCAGGCAGAAGTCCCATCAATACCCAGGCTCGAGCTGAAGCATCTGGGCCACAGCTTGTCCCGATGTCAGCTCCAAGAGAGGCACGTGCAGCACCTGCTTTGTGGCGCAACGCCCCGGTCCATGCAAACCGCAAAACCTCCAAATTTTGAAGAACTTGACCACATTGGCGTGCATCTGTGGGAACGCTGTGGGAGCAAGCCTACGTAGCAGAATCAGGCTATAAGCAGTGCTGTCATAGCGTATGGTAAACTGGAAATGAAGTTTGGCACAATGCTGAAGTGCGCCCACTCGGACTGCACCTCTTCGCACCTTGTGTAGGCACTTTCATGTCCATCCCGCCTTTTCAGTGGCAAGGCCTCTTCAGAGTTCACCGGCTTACTTCTACAGAAACGTGCAAAAGCCAGTATTCGAAAGCCTTTCACAGCTAATGCGTTTGACCCCGGGCCTTTGAGGTGCTGGGAGTCCAAGCCAAGCCTGGGGCAGCTGCACCGAAGAGTCTGTGGACTTGCTGTGAAGTGCTGCCGATTTGCTGAAGCTACACTTGGAAGAGGAGGGCTGAGAGATCCGCAGCCCGACGGGCAGAAATACTTGCAAAATGAGGAGCGAAGACTTGATGCTCAAAGCCAAGAGCGGCCAAGATTGCAAGAAGGCAAACCCGAAGTCCCCCACACGGGTGGTACAGTTTTCAGTTGTCAAGCCATTCAAAAAGTGCAACCCATCCCGGAACCTTGGCCTGAAATCCTCTGTATCATCCATCCCCTCAAACAAAATTTGGAATTTTCCCTGAGGCGCACACCTGCCAGCTCCCGGGGCCCCAAAGTCGCCTGCAAGGCCGCGATGGCGGCGGCGGTCGAGAGAGGCTCCTGCTTGGCATCGAAACTTTACCCATCACGGAACAACAGGCAGAACCTTTCTCGGTCTCCACCAGGCTTAATTTGAGGGCCTTGCATCACTTGAATCTCAATACAATGTGCTACTCAATCCTTAAAAGGCGATGCGTGACACACACGACAAAACTGTCCAGCAGGCTGCCTGCATCATCCCCAACTTTGCTGGTGCCCAGGCAGTGTTGGTCAGATTCTGCGGATCGAGGCTGTGGATCCTAGGCTGTGCACATATTCACGACGTGATCAGAGTCAGCGAACATCGCCATGCATCTCCACCTGCTCATCCCAACAAGACTTGCAGGAAATGGAGCAAAGCCTGACGGAGTGCCCGGCTAAACAACAAGAAAGCATCGCCAGTCCAAGTATCGTCTTTGTGGCAGCTGCTGCCAGTGCTTCCATGACTGCCTTGCTTCGGAGACCCAACTTGCCTCGGCAACGAACTGTCTGCAAGACTCAAATCACGCTCTGGCCGTTCCGAGGAGGAACAGAACCTGCCAAGCTGCCGGAGCCCCAAGCGCTGTTTGCCAGTGCCTGCGGCCGCCACTCAGACGCTTCAGCCAGCGCAGCTGCTGCAATGGCACCTGGACCGGTACGGCTTGGGTTGGCTTGAGGCTCGAGACTTCGAAGTCTGTGGCAGCCGTGCCATTGCTTGTTTTTCGCGGGACTTTCAGGGCGCAACCACATGCACAACGGCACACATGTCCAAAATAGACGCACACTGTTGAAATATAATATGGTAAGCTCGACCCTGCGCATCTGTGCCCGGCAAGTTGCCACATTCAAGCCTGCACACTCTCATCGACAATCCATGCTTGCAATGCCGTGAGCGCCCTAGCAGCTGGGATCCGCACTCAGCAAAGGGTAGTCCAAACCTGCTTGCTGTTGACGACTGCTGTGCGCCAACTTGAAAAGCAGCAGAAAAACTTGCGAGTCAGAAAGCATGTCTTTATGCTGTCCGGTTGACGAGCCGTCGTGGCAGAAGCTCAGGCGCTGTTGGCAGGCTGCTGTTGCCCAAACTCGGAGATGCGAACCTGGCAGGCGTATTGCTGTGGAGGTCTTCTGTGATGTATACAAGTGAAATTCCAATGGCTACTTCAGCGTCTTCTTGAGTCGTAGCATTGATCAGGACATCAAACAGCTGTTATACCAGTGGTCCCACGCAAAGCACCTAAGAAATCCGACTCACTTCACCTTCACGAACTTGCCGACAAGCTGGGCCACGAAATCTACAGTTCTAGATGATACATTGTTGCAATCAACATCTTGTTTCGATCCTGGACATTGAGCAACGCAACAGCGCCACTCCGTGACACGTTTCGTGCCCAAACCTACAGCACGTGTGGTCGCGGTTTCAGCATATAGTACGCTCATGGTCTGCAAAACCTGTACCCATTGCACTGCTCTGCAGTGACTTTGCTCATAACAGAGTTCTGCACGACCCGAAACCCCCTAATGATCCTGGCTGGTAGAGGTCATTTCCTAGAGCTGGGACTGGGCTTTACAAACAACTGCCTGGACTTGTCTAATCCATCTACCACTAAGCCCACAGAACGTCTGAACGTCTGTTCTGAATCCCAGCACCTCGCCTGCGCGTAGTAAGCGATGCCATCTTGCAATTCCTGGCCAATGTGCGCAGTCCTTGGAAGCGCAGGACTTGAAACGAATTGACCATCACTAGAACGCTGAACCCCAAATGCCTGTCAGAAGACTATCCAGCTTCCAGGCAGACTTCAGCTATTTCCGGGGATCTGCGTGGCTCGATGCAACTCGGCAGCAAGGTATCATGACTCTAGACCTCCAAGCAGCTGAGCCACGCAGCTGCGCCCCAGGCACTGTTGGCCAGCGCCTGACAGAAGCTGCAGTCTATGTTAAGCAATCTGCAAGCATGGACATGCTCTAGCAGCGGCAGATGCCCCTACAGCTTCTTGCACCATCCCAGAAAGTACGCCTACAGCAACGACTGTTTGCAAGTCGTGCACCCCTCCTCTGTTGCGGGGAGGGTTTCATGGAATTTCAGCTCTTGTGGTTCCAACCATCCAACAAAAGCACAAGTATCCAGATCAAAGTTGTTGGCCGTCCTTGGGTCATGGCAACGTGCTGCGCATCGTGAAATTCGCAAGGTATATTCAGAAACCTCATTTCAGAAATGGCGTGCTACTTCTCGAAATCATCTGTCTGAAATCGAAAGATCAGAAGGCGAAACTGCCAGCCCTGAACCCATCAACCTCTGCATGATCTCCCACAAAGGCATTTCATGCGTCCCGTGACCCCCTTTTGCATCTGAAGTGGCCTGCGCTCCGAGCTCCCACAACTGAGTCAGAGCCTGGAAAAGGCTGCAATGTACTTCGTAAGTTTCCTAACAAAGCAAAGTAAGTCTACTGCAAAGGCTGGACTTGAGCAAAGCACTTGACATTAGAAACTCCTGATCTTTGTTTACATGAGTCTTTCTGTTTCTCCCTTAATCTCATGTTCGATACGTGTTTCATTCCGACGAATCCAGTGGGAACTCTTGCTCTGGCACAACCTGGAAACTAGGAACATCAACATTTCCGGCTGCCTCCTTGTTATCCCAATGGAAACGGAGCCAGTAGATGGCAACGGTGCAAGCATGGTCATGCTCAAGCCTGTGCTCATCTCCCCTTAAGCTTCACACCATCAATGCGTTGAGGGGTCCTCCCTGCGCAGCGCCTATGACCTCCTAACTGACAACACCCACTAACAAAGCTACACGCAACACCTCTGCATCCTCCATATCCCTCTTCAAACACCTTTCGGCAGGGTCCAGACGAGCAAACCTTGACAAAGACTGCCAATCACCTTGCAATCAATCGATCAGCTGAGGCCTTGCTGGCAAGGGCAGCGAAGAGAGCCGAATCAACGAGACCTCCAGGATTCATTCAGGCATGAGGATTCTCCTCCAGCAGCACGGAAATCGTCCGTGTGCAGTTGTTGAAGCTGCGGCTAGGTGTGACCAAGATTATGGCCCAACCGTTCCTGCATACCCCAGAAAGACTGTAGACTGTAGGGTTTCTGCTGCACCTAGACGGGTTACATAGGGTTTAGGGTTAAGTTACCGTATCTGAGGATCAAATGGAACACGAAATGCAAAATAAAATGGAAACTGAACTTGTATCTGTTCTAAGCACCTCTTTGGGAGCCCCGCCTGCGGCTGCAAGTGCCCAGGCACAGTTTGCCAAGGCCTGGGGTCCAAGTTGGCCTGAGAGCTGTTTCTTCTGGAGGGTTGGTTGTGGGGGGATGCTTCCGGGATCTTGGGGGTGTATATCCTGAACATCTCTCAACAACAGCAGGGATGTACCAAGGGCATGCTACGTCATCATATGGGCTACGGAAACCCACCTCCTGGGCAGGCCGCAATAGTCAGCTCAAGACAAAGCACTCAGATTCGCCATATTATCATGCATCTTGCGCCATTCGTACAGCCTCGTGTTTCTCGCTGCAACATAGAGGCCAACACCACAAGATCTGAACCATTCGCAAGGTCCAAGCAATTGTACTTCGCCCAGACTTTGCATCACGCATAGAACACCTACGCCCGGACCGTGGCGTTCGCCGCTAGAAAGCCTTCAAGAGCCTTGCTCTCACCTCCTGCAATCTCACTATTGTTTTTATGATTTATGACAAATGACTGGTCATTGCAACACTCTGTCAGATGCCCACAGCGGGCAATCCCACACGAGAAGTCAGTGGTTTGCTCTTGCTACTCCTTGTCTTTCTGATGCTTCATGAAATTTTACCATAACAGCTGCAGCATGCCCCTGGATTGTTGTCTTCTGCTTTTTGTTACCGCTGCAATGCCAGGGGGCCAAGACTGCAGGATATGGCAGCTGCACCCAAGGCGGCAAGCAGAGGTCCGTGCCCTGCATGCATCTTCAAATTCAAATGGCGGGCTAGCGTGTGACTAACATGCGTTGTGGCACTGGCACCCACACATAGCTTCTGTAGTTACTGCCAGTCACTGCTTTGAAAAAATCGCAACGATTCATGCACAAGGTCAATTCCAGTTGCGCACTGCACTCAAACCCAAACTTCTAGTCGAGGGATGCACATGGTCTCAACGGAAACTCAGGATTCGCAGGAACGCAGCACCACTCCTGCCAGGAGCGTTGCGAAGGCCTAGGCCATATTGGAGGTGTTCTGCGCGTGGAGGTGAGCAAGCTTCCGAATCGCCTCGCCTGGAACGGAGGACAGTCTCTCACTTCATTGAACCGTGAAGATGGACAAAAATGTGGTCCCCAACCCGGGCACCTGCAATTGCCGAGAAGAGTGCTTCCTGTGGTAGAGCCACTGTGGCAGGCGCCCACACGACGTTCGTGAGGTTCTGGGGCTCAGATGCTTCCAGGATGGTCAATGCACGCTCAGCGAGTGCATTCGTTGGGGGTGCGCTTAGGAGCGTTGAAGTGGCGGGCGTCCAAGCTGTGGTGCCAGTCTCCTGTGGGCCGCACTCTGCAGTTCGCGCCTGCAGCTGGCAGCCTGTGAGGTCCAGCAAAGCCCAGCCCGGCTGACCCAAGGCTGCCAGAGACCAAGCCAGATTGGCAGGGCCTCGGGCCTCCATTTTGCCAGGATCCTTCGCAACCTGCCTGCCTGCAACCTCCTGCAAGAGCTGCACGGCCAGCCCAGTCTTGGCGTGTGTCCATACAATGTTAAATGGCTCCTGCGAGGTTGCTTCATGAATGATCCTGCAAAACGTTTCAGCCATTGCGCGCAGCAGAGGCTCAGGGCTATGGACCAGCCGTGCAGACGTCCAGGCCATGTTGGAGCAGTGCTGTGGCCTGGACTCCGACAGCAGCACGCCAGAGGCTTGCCCAACTGCATCAAATAGCGCGCGCTTCTGCGCGGCAAGCGTAGCCCACGCTCAGGCAATATTTGCCAGCTTTTGGGCATCAAATGCATCGATGTCGCGCAACGCCTGGATAGCCATACTTTCCAGCAGCACGGAGCCCAGGTGTCCCACTTTGCCAACAGCCCAGGCAGTGTTGGCAGCCTGCATTTCACTAGTGTGATCAGGTGTGAGCAATACTCAATTCAGGCGGCCAACAACCCAAAGCCCTGGCATGGAACCTACTGCGGGTTGTGGCGCGACATGAGCTTCAAAGCTCTGGCGCTGGCTGCACGAAGAGTTGCAGAGCCATCTGACTGAAGCCCTGGCTCAGACAGAAAACACGCAATGGACTGAACTAGCTTCCTTTCAGACTGCACTGCCTGCCTGCTGAAGACCAGATCAGGTTGGTCAGGGGCAGTGGCTAAAACTCCTCGAGGATGGCCAAAGCACGCATGCAAGCCATCTGGATCAAGGCCTCCAAGGATCTGCAAGGATCATGCTCTGAACTCTGAACTAATTGTTGAGGATTCGTCTGTCGCCCTGCCTTGTCCTTGGCCTGGATGGTAGTCCGAGACCACGCGACATTGGCAGGGCTCTGGGGCTCGAGCTGCCCAAGCTTTTGCAACGATGCTGTGGCAGTCGCAGCGGAAGACAATTTGCCATGTGGGCTGGCCTTTGCTGAGTCCCAGGCCGTGTTCGCCAAGCCCTGTGGGTCGAGCTTGGAAGCACTCAGCACAGCCGCTTCTGCAATGCCCTGCAGAAGCAGCAGCTCTCGGAAAACAGGCCGGGTAAGTCTCCAGGCTATGTTGGATAAGTTCTGCGGCGGAAGCTGTGGCAATTTGGAGACTGCCCGGTTGGCCAAAGCTGCTGCCAGGGGTGCATCTGGCCACGTGGCAGTTGCTGGTCCTCAGGCTCTGTTGGAGGTGCCCTGCACGTCAAACTCCGGAAGCCGCTCGGCTACCGAGCGGAAAGTCTCAGCACGCACAAGAAAGTCGCGCAAGGTGGAACGAGCCAAGGCCCAAATGAAGTTTGTCGACACCTGCGCTTCGAGCTTTTGAAAATCCTCGCTCTTCTAATTGATCTCCCGCGCAAGGGCATCAGTCATCAAGTCGCCGCACAGTCAAGCTTTGCCGAACGACCAAAACAGGCGAACCAGCCACTGCAGGCGGAACACTGGAAGCTTGTTCTGGACCTGTTGAGACATGGCCGCCAGGGCTGAAGCATCCTTGCATCCAGGCTTTCCTGGCCTCTACACCGTGTTCACCAGTTCCTGGGGCTCGAGCTAGGGAGTCAGCTGCACGCATGCAATGCAAAGGGATTGAGTCGACGGGTTCTCACACAGCGCCAATCTGCCACGCCACCAGGCAATGTCTGCAAGGCCTCGCGCATCAACTTCCTGGATGCTTTGCGCAAGCCTCCCCAAGCGCCGCAGCAGCCGAACATCCTGCCTCAGCCTGGCAGGGTCCTCGGAGGGCCAATTCAGAAGCTTTCAAAGACACGCTGAATTCAGACTTAGGAAGCTTCAACCTCAACCTGCTCCTGAAATCTCGTCTAGGCAAGCCCACTGACATTGCAGACTCCGTCATCTCCGTCCTCCGTTCTCTGGGAAGCAACTCGCCGCAAATCCGTTATCTGCACCGCAACGTCAATCTCGGCATCCAATCGAGTCAGCACTTGTTCCACGGACTCCGCTATCTCCTTTGCTGCTCCGGGCATTTGATTGGCTGTGGAGACGTAAGGTTGATTACATTACTAAAAGGCCCTAAAACAAACGGCCGCAAACATAGCAGATTGAGCCGCACGCTGAAACACCGCAACTCAAAGACACACAAAAGGTTCCAAGGCGAAGACAGCCGAAAGTGGGAAGGGGCCCCCAACTCCCCCCGCCGCACACAGCAACAGGGCCCTGAACATGATAGAGCTCACTACGACTACACATCTGGTCCGCGGTGCAGCAGTAGCGCGCCCTGGCCGCCATCCGCGGGCCCGCCCCTTCCCAGCCATGCCAACCATGCCAGACTCATGGCGCCACGTAAGGGCCGCTTGTGACTAGGCTTGACCAAGGCCTGGATCCTAGACCAAAAGCAAACCAGGGTGCAGTCTCAGCTTCTGTAGGGGAGAACTGGAGAAGAGCATTGGATAGGATCATAGGGTGATGGCATGAAGTTCGAGTAGTCTCTGTGCAACCTCCTAGGGTGCACTAGGGGGGTGAAAGAAGATTCTTCAAGTGTTGATGCTGAAGACTGGGTCCGCCAGCTGCTGCTGATTTGCAGTTTCCGCTTGCCATGCTTGCTGCTATTCTATTCCATATGCGACAAACGTGCCTGGCACTTACAAGCCCAATCATCCTCCAATAGGCAATAGCTTCTCTCAACACAACTCGAAAGGCCACTGCTACAGTGAACAGCACAAACCCAAATACCTATAGAAATTCGTCACTTCTTTTTGCAGCCGCATCTTGACAGTCAAGAACCGTCTGCTCTTGCAAGAGCCTGTTCATTTGCCTGAGTCAAGTCATGACACCGTACATTTTCTGCTCTTCTTGGCCAGCTCTTGGGCTTGGAAGACCCAGGAGGTCTGGGCGTTGCCGTTCCCAGTTCGCGTCTTATTCACTCTTTGCATGTTCCCAGCGCTGGAGGGGCGTCTCAACGTCCTCGGAGGCACGGATTGCACAAGGCCATGTTCAAGTTGCATGAAGATTATGCGAGATTAGAGTCTCGGGATTGAATTGAGAAAGTTGCATCACTGGCAGGGGACCTCTTCGTGCGCAGGAGGCAAGTCCGGCAGCCAGCTCTTCGTGTCGAAGGGGTTGAACCTGCATAATCAAACTTTCACACCCAGGGCGTCCCAAAAGGATGCCAATCCGCTCTTCGCAGATTGCTGATTAGAGGATGACCCAGCAGTAGCTGCTGCACACACTCTTGCAAACCAAAGGACCCGCACCGTCAACGTCACAGTCCCAGTCCTAAAATTTAGCCCGTGGACAGCTATGTCCAGAACTATTGCAAGAGTAAAATCCTGCCCTACCATGCCGGCAAGCCGCTCCCGGAACCACGTGCTATCAGCAAAGGCTTGTTTCGGCTTGCCTGAGGCTCGCAATGCAAACAAAATTAATCGCAAACAATGTGGACGGACACTCTTGCCAGCACAGTGTGATTGGTTCTATGCGATGTTCTGCATTCTGTTTCCGCTATCCCCAGCACAGTCTTGAAAGTAGGTAAAGGCACTTGCCCGGACATTGGCTTGTGGCATGCTGGGGCTGAATGACCGCAAGTTCTGCCTATTTTAGGTGTCAAGGTCACCTGATAATGCAAGTCGAAGGTGGCAGCACGCCCTAGAGGACAAGAACACATGCCTCTCCCCCCAGACTGAAAAGCCTTGTGAAACTGCCGCACGTGCCCTGGAACAGAAGAGCGAACCTCATATGATGATGCTCATCATAAGGCGCTACATCACTTCTGTGCTTCAAAAAAGATGCAGCTCTTGATGCCGCTGCGAAGACTGTGGAATGGGCGGCAGGGCATAAAAGCAATGCTAGACCCTGAAGTATGCGCGTGTATCCAGCAGCCATACCTAAAGCGTAATCAAACCTCATGAAGCACCTCTTGCCAGGGTGCTGGGCACCTGAACTCCGTATCCGGCAGCACGTGAGGCCTGAAAAGACTCTGCGTCCGCAGCCTCGCAGAATTGCTTCCAAACGTCATGTCTGCTGCAACAACAATCAAGCACCTGGGACATTTGAAAGCTAGGGCCTCCAAGATTGAAAAGACATAGCTCGTGTGCTTGGCATTCCAACCGGAAACAGGGCAACTGCAAAAAGAACAAACATCATTCGAGCAAAGCATGCGGACCGGCCTTCGCATCTTCCATGGCTTGAGAGATCGTGCTGAAGCGCGTCTGGCAAAAAAAGAAAATGAACGTGCAAACTTGCAACCTTTTGTCACACGCATCTTGCTATTATGAGCAAGGGATGCACCTTCATACCGGCAGCAAAGCCTGTGGGCTGGGAAAATACGAATCATCAATGAGCAATTATTTTCGTGGCTTGGACTTTGGACACAACCCGAAGCAGACGTTGCTCCCAAATCCACATCCTCAAGGTCCAAAAGTTGATCGCTAACCAGTACTTGCTGATACTATAAACTGAATGGCCAAAAAGCGCCAGGCACCCACTGAAGCATCAGGGCTTCGCGTAAATGACGCATGGGTGTTGCCTCCCAATCAAAGCAGAGGCTTCAAGATTGTGGCGGAGCCTGGCCTCTCCCACCCTCTCACTGCTACTGGGCCCACACCATCTAAAAGGGCCCTACAATGCCGAAAGCGCTTCTTGTATCATTGGGCTTTCAGGTTGGAATTCTGGCTTGCAGTCATTGCCACTTCTGGTAAGAGGGAAGCACTGACTTCGCGCTTGCAGCCTTGCCAAAAGCCAACCTGAACAACCTGACAATGGTCAACCGTGGGTTGCTGAAAATGCCTCGTAGTGATCTGTATAGCGCTCCCAGAACACGTCCAGCCGCATGAACCATCATCCCGATGCAACATGCCCCTACACAATCTATGTTGAGAATTTAACACAGAACCAAAATGAGCTAGATCTTCCTATGGCTTGATGGTGGGCCTGGAATCTGAAGAACGTGCTAAAACCGGGTTTCATGTGAGAGCATCATAGACGTTGTAGCCACCGAGCATGATCTCCTCTCGACCATGCTTTTTGCCTAAACACAGAGCGACACCATGAAGGCATCACAATGAGCAGAAAGAACAGAGAAAACCAAAAAGAATAGCTGAGACTCTAACACAGAAAGTAGCTGCCCATGTCTTGGGAACCCGTTAGATTCGTCCCTTGATGCTTAAACGGGAAATCATGATCCCAATGGTGGGAGTTAGGAATCCCAGAAAAGCCTACCTTCACAGGTGACGTGCCCCTGCCTCCGCACAGAAGTAGTACCTGGGGTCATGATGCTACTTCAGGCAGAACTTAGAGGCTGGACATGCTGGACCCTTTGCAACTTCAGTCTTGCCAAGACATGCCCCTGTCCCAAGAAAACTTCTTTCCTTGCTAGCTGTTTGGATCCATTAAAGATTATCCACAGCAACTACTCGTATTGGTTCTTTATGCGTTCCGTTTGTCCGTAGCTGAAAATGTCGATCTAAGCAGCACTAGCTACATGCAAAGCTCGTGAACACACAACGGCTCGACACAGCTCAGTCTCTTCTCCGAGTAGAACGTTTCCCACAGCTCAGCAATGAAAATGCCTGAGGCAACAGTGGCTCCAAGTTGCATCTCTTTCAAGCACATGCTTCGGGTCAGAAGACTATGGCAACACGCCAGTAACGACATTTCCGGACTTGAATCTCCACTTCGATGATTCAAGCCAAGGCTCAAGGTCCTGCCTCTTCCGTTTCCAGAGTGCCCTTTGGGTTGGACCAAACATCCTCAAAGGCCAGCTGTTTCCAAAACCATGTGGGCTCAACAGAGATGTATGCAAACACGGAAACGATATCAAAACTTGCCTGGCGTGCTCTCAACATCTGGTGTTTATTGCAATCTCTTCTCAGGGCACCAAGCCTGGTGCACCAAGCTCTCTGAGGACATTACACCCTCTGAGTCAGAAAGCTTGGACGCAAAATCCACAACATAACGCATCCTGCAAAGATGTATCTATCGTTCGACCTGAAACCACCTGTACTGCTACCAAGCACCAACGCTGACAGGATTCAATCAATCGAACTTTCTCTTGCAAACCTGCCAGCAAACCAGCCCTTTAGGTATGACGTTCAGGATTTTGCTGAGTGAGCTGCTTGCCAAGTGCCATCGAGGTGCGTAAAGGTTGACGGAATGCAGCAAGTCTTTGTATGGCTTTGCATCTGCCAAGCAGTCCGACATCAAACATGACAGCACCCTTTGACGGCAGATATCTATCCGCTTTGCTCCAGCTCAGCATCACCATACTGGTAGGCTTCCAAAGAAGAACGAGAAAGATAGCAATATTTAGCAAGGCCATACCATCCTGAAACGGCCAAGATGTGGCGATCTTTGTTGGCAAGGGATTCTGGAGATGCTTCTTTGCAGCTGAGAACAGAGGACCCTCTGCAGGGTTGCAGAAGCTGAAAGGCGCCCATGCCCTGAGACACCTCACGTCGCAAGATGTTTTTCGTACTTGTGTGTTTCCTATGGTGTTTTGTTGTTTAATTTTTTCCCCTCAAAAACCCCTCTGGGCTTGAGTTTTTCTTTAGGTTTCCCAACAGGCGCGGCGTTGCGGAGGTTAAGGCCTCCGGTTAGATTGGTCGCGGAACTGGCGGCGGCAGGATGGGGTGCGGCGCGGTGCAGGACAGGGAGGGTGGCAGTAAGGACGGGGTGCGGCGCGATGGTGCGGCGTGGTGCGGCACAGGTGGTGCAGGACAGTGGGATGCGGTGCGGTGCGGCGCAGGTAGTGTGGCGGCCAGGACAGGGAGGGTGGCCAGTTCGGGGTGCTGCTCCGGTGCGGGGCGGGTCGTGTGCGGGGCGCGTTGCGGTATGGGTGGTGGTGACAGCTTTTTAGGGAGGGTGACGGGGTGCGGGGTATGCCGTGCAGAAGGGGAAAGGTGGTATGGGGCAGGGTGCGGGTGCAACCCCGAGGACGGGGTGCGGTGCGGGTGGTGGGTGGACGGGGTGCAGCACGCATGCACAGCAGCGCTGGTGTGCGGTGCAGGTGTGTGGCACAAAGGTCCGCGAGTTTGGGGTGCGGCGGTGCGGCGTGGGTTGTGCAGTGCAGGACAAGGAGGGCGGCCGCGAGGATGGGGTGCGGCGCAAGGACGGGGTGTGGAGCGGTGGTGACGAGTATGTAGGGAGGGTGGCCGCGAGGACGGGGTGCGGCGCGGTGCGGCGCGGGTGGTGCAGGACAGGGAGGGTGCTGCAAGCACGGGGTGCTCCCAGACGCTCGCATCTGTGGCAGCAGTGCGGATAAAAAGCTAACACACCGCTCTTGCGGGAAGGTTTCTGAAAATGATGAGAAGAACCATGTAAAAGCATGGAAACTGCCGGAAAACGATGAAAACTGATGAAAGATGATGAACATTATGAACAATGATCATACATGTTAAAAATGACGAAGAAAGGAATGACGAACGAGGAAAAATGATGGAAAAGGGTGAAAAACTCATGTCTATTAGTGTAAACCATGAAAACTAATGAAAACTCATGAGAAATCATAAAAATCATTTCATGATGGAAAATGCGAGACTTGGTTATTTTGTGTTCATCAATTGAAAGAATGAAAAATTCTGAAAATGCTGGAAATGTTGAATTTGCAGCAATATCACAAATGACCGATTCAGCAAATGATGAAAACGATGCAAAGTCATAGAAGACGACAAAAATTTAGGACAAATGATGAACAGTTGGAGGAAGTGTATAAGTGCAAAAGGATGAAGATCACATGAAGAACCAGGGAATGATGAAACTGATGGGAAAATAATTATGAAAGTGAGGAGAAAACATGCCAACTAGAAAATGAAGACGTGATGACAACCATGCAACATGATAGAAACTATGAGAATACTCGAACATTCTGAAAAATGTTAAAAATGATGGAGCATGATAGAAGAAAACTATGAAGAAATTATGGAACGATAGAAATGATGAAAAAATGTGGAAACTATGCCAACCAATCAAAGACGCCGGAACATATGAAAACGATGGAAATAATGAAAAACAAAGAACATGATGAACATCCATAAAAAGGAATGAAACACCATGAAAATGATGAAAGATGTTGAGAAATAAACAATGGACGACAAATTATGAAAATTAATGAAAATAAACTATGATGAAAAGGCTGTGGGGGCGCAGACCCCCCTGTTCGCAAGGCCTGGAAGAAGATTTCAGCATGTGCTCTCCCCTGACGTTTTTGATCTGGCAGTGGCAAGATTCAACACTACTCAGAACGAGAACGGAACGAACAACATATGCTGCCCTGGTAGCTTCGGAAAGCAATGAAAGCTGATTAACATGATAAACATGCGGAAAATGGATGAAACGACAAAGGGAAACATGATGAAGAGTGATGAAAACTACTAAAACTCATGGAACATGCCGTACAAAAAAAAAAATGATGAACATGATGAAAAGCGGGCAACACTGTAAAAAGTGCTGAAACGCGGAAATATGTTCAAAGTGATAAAATATAGTGAAAATGACATGCAACACGGAGGAAGCTGATGAAAATTTTGCAAACTCCCGAGAAACAATGAAAACATGATGAACCATGCTGAAACATGATGAATATGAAGAAACAGGACAAAGAAGGATGAAATGCGATGAAACTCCAAGGAACATGGTTAGAAAGATTGTGATTATACAGGAAGAAAATGCTTAAAAGTGATGAACTGATGAAACATGATGAAAAATGAAGATAATGACGACAATGAACACGATGAAGATGATGAAGGGTGATAAACTTGACTTGAAAATAGCAGTCTTAAATAACTTGATGAAATTTGATGACATGCGGAGACAATCACGAACACCTTGTGAGAATGAGAAAATATGATGACAAAGACATGTTGCTTGCATGCTTGCTGGCTTGCTTGTGGCTGCCTTGTTTGCTTGCTTGGATGAGAAACCTGTGAGAGTGAGAAAATGTGATGACAATGACATGTTGCTTGCTTGCTCGCTTGCTCGTGGCTGCCTTGTTTTTGGCTTGCTTGCTTGCTTGCTTGCTTGCTTGCTTGGTTTCATGCTCTGCCCTAGCCAAAAGATATCAGAAACGGAAAATAAATACAAAAAAACGGAAAACATATACGGAAAAAATCCCGCCACCCATTTCTGACGTCTTCAGATCACCAGAGTTTTGGGAGGTAACAACTTTAGCTGTGGTACAGGCGTTTTGAAGGTCATCGGAGAGGCCTAGATCGAAGTTCTAAGACATAGCCTTCACAACGACCTGTTGGCTTCCAATCTTGCTTGAGGTAAAGACGAGTCAAAGAAGCTACCCCAGCCCTTGCAACTTTCAAAGTTGCTTGAAAGTATCAACACATTTATTCAGTGTGTGCGCACCGACCGGCAATCCAGATGCCGTCCATAGTGCTCTTGTTTTCAACGAAGAGAGCGGAGCGCAGCAAAAATCCCAAAAGAGGAAGGGCCCACCTTTGCCAAAGTCGAAGATGCGCAATTCACCACACCCAATCTCCAGCAACACGGGCGTCCTTGGATGGGAAACCTTCCTCACAATCTAGTCACGTGCCACATGGAGGATACGTAACTTTTCAAGACCTTGGCAACACCTCAGGACTTTCCACCAGGGGCCAATGCGTTAGAGGATAACACCTTGACAGGCATATTGTACCAAAACCTATTTGGCAGCTCCTGCTTCCGCACCAGCTCAGCATCCCCTTCATGCAACATAACAGCTTCTACTACACGCAGACCGACTTTGGCAGCATCAGCTAGCCTAGCACCAGAAGCCGGCTTCACACGACCTCTTCCGAAAAGCGAAATCTGGACAAGTCCAACCAAAGGTTCCACTAATATGCACGAAGCTGCTCTGGCAATCGGCTGTGCACCAGCGGGCCCCATACGCCGGGCTGAGACCTTGTGACTGCAAAGAACCCGCATGGCGCCTGTGAAAGTCATGTCCTCCAACCTGAATGAAATTCTACCTATCTTTTCGTATGGCCTGACATGCAGAAGAATGCAAGTTTGAGGTCTACCCTATGTAATTCTGCGGTCACCACTTATCCTTGTTTGCAAACCTGCCTGGTCAGCTACGGCTTGCCCAAAAAACACATAAGCCACCTGCCCCTGACAACTTTGGATGCTCTTCAGGGCATGCGGGCAAGCGGCACATGCACAAAGCCATAATCCCGCGTCCTCCTATTTGTCACAGCTCGCCAGAAGTTGCTTCCAAGGTCCAGCGTGGTTTGCAGCACCACCCGAGCAGAAACGTTGAGCATGTCCTAGTCAAGGCTTCCAGGATTCCCGGACCGCTCGCTTTGCAACGCCACCAAAAAGATTTGTGGAAGTTACCTTGCCCTTTTCATGAGCACCTGTACAGTAACGCTCTTCCTCTGAAACTCCGTGACAGAAGCAGTGTCAAAACAAGTGCAATCCAGTCACTTCGCCCGAGTCCGCATCACGGTCACTCTCCAGACTCACAGTTACCCTGGCGGCGGCCTCGCCCAAAACTAATCAAGACTACTTCTGTTGTAAGCATTGCTGCTGTCATGAACGCGGTGCGTCACTTCAATGTTGCTTTTATCGTATGCGTGCCGAATCTGAGGCAATAGTGAGTTCTGTCAGCTCCACATAAAATGCATAGTCTGTGATGTTGCATCCCCTCTAGCTGGGTTGCTACGACTTCAGTGCCTCAGCCAGCGTTTTGTGGATGTCCAGCTGCCCCGGGGCCACAGCCTTTTTTGGCGAAGCTTGAGAAATTTTGCTGCGGCCAACTTGACCAACTTCGCGGACAGAAGCTGAGCAGCTTTAGATCTGGGGTCGGCAACTAAACAAAAGTCTGGGAGAACAGTCTTGAACTGCCCACTGATCCCAACCCTGGATACTCGTCCAGCCTGCTTCTGCCTGAAGGCCTCAGGCACAACGCCATCTGCCCGGCCCCGCTCTGCTGTCCTGACCTGGGACTTGGAGTAAGGACTGAAATCGAGAACTCCAAGCTGGAATGCGCCACGCGGAATGTTGGGCTCCGAGGAAGAACCGACTGGTATGTTCTATCATCTCTTCTAGAGCCTCTGATTAAATAATGGACAATGGCACCCGCTTCAGAGTACGAGTGTCAAACCCATCCATCATGCAGCCCACAAGTTATTGCAGGAGTAAGGTCCAGGCGTTCGTGGGCTCGGGAAAGTCACGCTCGACGTTCGTGAGGATCTCGCTGACGAAGCTTTCTTGGCTTTCCGGCGGATAGCTCCGGCGCCGTTGCATGGCTAAATTTGTTTTATGTAATTTTCATCGAACTTATTTAGCCCGTTGAACTCCCCATCTTAACCCTGCATATCCAGGACATTCCGACGATCCCTGTAACGGATTGTGCTGCATGTCTGCATCTATAACATCTGAGATTGCACATTGCTGCCCAGGCACTGTTCAGAGTAACCTCCAGCAGAGGGTAGGGGCTACTCCCCCCCGCCTTTTTGAAAGCTAAGCCTGAGGCCTCAGATCGCGTCAGCTGTTCAAGCATTGAGGCTGGAGCTATTCCTGAACACTAAACTATCTAAACTCAAGCTTTCAGGTTCCCATTTCAGGTGGGACACTTGATCCAGTGTCGCATCAAAATACGCGACCATCACGTCGATCATGCCTGGCAAGCTGGGAGCTTCCTCAAAAGGGGTTCATGCCACACAGGACACTTGGCAGGCCCTCGTGCAAGTCACTCAGGGAAAGCCTCGTTTTGAAAAAACAGCAAAGGCACGATGATCTGGGCCCCCGGCTTGCAGGGGCGTCAGACGTCGCTTTGACCTGCGGTCCCTACAACCAATGAAGCTCAAGTACTGATCAAAAGCCCTAACAGCAGCGGGCTCCCTGATGGCCAGACGCTGAGGCAAATTGAGCATTCGCGCTTTGTCTCAGACACTTCCGGCAAGAGAAGGGCAACACAAGGCAACGTGTGAGCGTATGCATCTCAATATTGCACTGCAAGGGCTCAGTGTCAACACGCATCAGCACGTACTACACCTGTCCAAGTTGCTGCTTGTCAACGGGACCCTTATTTCAAGCAGGAAGTTTCTCTTGGGATTTGCATTCAAACAAGCTGCTTCAGTATTCGACCTTGACAACGATTGTCACATTGACAGGTGGTGATGATAAGTACTCCTCCCATCTTTGAAACAAGCGCGCTTGACGCTTGAGCGCATAGGAAGATGCAACCGGGGACCGCACCTTGGCCAGTGTGACATTGAGCTCCAGGGCCTCGCTCTGACCACCCAGCCTCGGCTTTGTCCAAAACCCTTTTTGGCACCATCATACCTGCTGAAGATATGAATAGGGAGGCGAGAACCCATGAATAGAAACTGGGAGATAGGACATGGCAAGCAAAATATGAAACAAAATCCTTGAAGTCACGCAATGTCACCTGCCATCTGCAATCTCTGAGTTCGTGTACGAAGGCCGACAACACCTGAAGCGCCCCTTCCAAGGAATTCTGCCCAAAGACAGCAGTGGCAGCCGCAAGCGCTCCAGTCGGACCTGTCAGGCGACAAGTGGAAACCAAAGAAGGACTGTTGCGGGATAGCAGGGCCCATGTTATGATAAAGGAATGTTGGCTCCGCTGAAAACCTGCTGTGCCTACAAACTTGATGCAAAACACCAAGTAAACATTCAAACAAAGCCCGCAAGACATGTTGAGGACATGACTGGTGCTGATGGACAGGAGAACTAATCCATGCTCCAGGTTCATGAAACTCCGTAGATTTTATGAAACTTTGTTGGGCTAAATTTGTGGTCGAAGACAAGGGTAAAGGCAGAGGCACTTTTGGGCCAAAAACCTCCTAGATTTAAAGTGATCCCCTAACTCAAGAAAACTACAGGAGGAGTTTCAATAGGTTCTTAATTGATTGAGAGTGTCGGCGTTGGGGGGGATTAATGGGTCTGCCTTCCTTGCCCCACTTGCCCCACTTGCCCCCCTTGCCCAACTTGCCCCACTTGCTCCACTTGCCCCACTTGCCCCACTTGCCCCACTTGACCCATGCCCCACTTGCCCCGCTTGCCCCACTTGCCCGGCTTGGCTTGTCCGACTTGCCCCACTTGACCCACTTGCCCCGCTTGACCGACTTGACCCACTTGACCCACTTGCCCCACTTGCCCCGAACCGAGTGCAAGGGCCGCGTGGGGCGCGTGGCACGGGCCCCACTTGCCCCGAACCGAGTGGAGCGAGTGGGGCGAGTGGGGCAAGTGGGGCGAGTGGGACGGGCCGCGTTCATTTTCCCCTCTGCGGTAGCAATGGAAAGAGGGTGAACTCCTGCCCCACTTGCCCCACTTGCCTGTCCCCCTTGCCCCACTTGCCCCACTTGACCCACTTGCCCCACTTGACCCACTTGGCCCACTTGCCCCACTTGCCCCACTTGACCCACTTGCCCCACTTGACCCACTTGACCCACTTGACCCACTTGCCCCACTTGCCCCGAAGCTGATTTTGAAAAGCTCATTTGCTTACTAGTGCTGACTAGTAATCAAAGCCTCGAACATTGCTTCCTGAGCTACCCCTTTCGGAGCTTGCGTGAGAGGGTTTCTCTTCATTTATAGAAAACTCCCTAGGATAATTGAAACACCTAGCCATGGACAGGTGTTTACATTAAATAGTTTTAATTCCAATTCTGAATAGTTTTTGATTTTACAAATGATTAGCTGTTAATTTAATTCTGAATTAGATTCTGGAGCTGACCTTGAAAAGGCTCAGAAACGGTCTGGGAGCCATCCAAAAAAAGCTCAGAAAGGTGCAGAAAAGGTCTGGGGGCCACTTGAAAAGGCTCAGAAACGTCTGGGATCGGCCCGAAAATGTTGGGATGAGCTTAATACAAGGATGGGGGTGGCGCCCTTATGAATCAGGAGCACGGATTACCCTACAACCCCCTGCCACGCGGCTGGCCTCAGGGATCACAACCTGCTGCAGCTTTAGACACATCGCAGTTTCTGTGCATCAGAGGCAACTCTTCTTTTTTTGCAAGTCTAATGCTCCTCCGGGTGTCAAGGTACTGCTTCCCAGCTACGAAGTTCTGAGCTCAGAAAACATCCCGAATCCTCTTCTGAACAGGAGCTCCTGACTACGTCATCCTGCGCACCTTGTTGCCCTCAATGACAACGATTGAGCCCACTGCTGTGAGCTTCCCTGGTGCTCCAGGCAGCAGATTGGACAGAACGCTGCCCTGGCCTCCTTCGCAGTGATCTTCTGACGCTTATGTTGTTCATGATTAGTGTGCAGAATTGGCAAGTGGCGAGGCACAGTGCAAAGGACTTGCAGCTGCCAACTCTACAGAGAACCCTCCCTGCATCGCGCAGACTCATTTACGACTCAATGAACTGATCTTACATCAAGCCGAAAAACACCAGGGACTCTGGTCAGCACTTCTCGGGCTCTGATCTTGCTCTCTCATGGCAGAAATTTCACTGTTGGACATGTCCATCTGGGAACGTACAGCAACCAGAACAAAGTCCAGACTACTGGCAGGATCGAGCTTGAAACTCTAAAACTACGTGCCCCGGAGTTCGGCCTAAAGCAATCTCCAGGACCTTCATCGGAGCGTTGGCGCTGGAGTCCATGTAAATTTTGGGGAACAGCCTTCAAATTAGCCGATTCCACACCAGCAGCAGCTTCTCAGATCTCAAGGAGTTCTTTTACTTGCACCTACATCATTCAGGCGCCTAGGTTAGTGGGCGCAGCAAAGCAGAGCCCCAGCTCAACCTCTCATCTCCCAAAGAACTTCACCCAGGAACGTGGACGAGTACTCCATGTCGAACGACGTCTCCACAGATGTGCCCCCGAACACCGCGGGAACCTGTGTCATTGATGCGCATTCAAGGCACCAAGAATAAGCCCTCCACTTTGTGTCGTCTGTGAGACATGAGCGAGGTAGCCTTCAGCCCTCATGATGTTTGAAAGCTTTAGACGAAGCTTAGCTGTATTCTTGTGACCAGGAGTCCTCACCCAGGCTCTTTTGCTGTACACGGTACCTCAAGGCCTACAGCCGGCCCAGATGTACGACTCAGCTTTGGCTCCAGTTCGCTTATCCTCTTCTTGGAACTTAGAACCGTGGGTGAGAGGAAGGTTGCGAGATGCATATCCTTGCACATTTCTCATCAATGTGGCTTCTTGCGTCCACAAGCAGCTGCCAATTCGTATGATCCCCACATGTCTGAGCAAGCCCCAAACCAATCCTCCACTTTCTAAAAGCCTGCAAAAACGCAAACGCATCATGTTCAAGAAAATCCAACATCCAATCCCATCCCGAATCTCCCAAAGCAAAAATAACAAACCCGACCAAATTGTCTCTTGTTCCAGAAATCCCAAATCCGCCCGATTTCCAAAACAAATGCAGAAGACAGGCAGGTATAAGCGTAAACACCCGTCCCCTGCGTCCCCCACCCTCACCTATCACTCCAGCCCATGCCCTGAACTCTGGATCCCTCATCTCAAGCCCTGCATTCACCTTGCAGCCTCCCCCCGTGGCCCTCAACTCCGGGAGCACCTGAGAAGATGCGTTGGCATAGGAGCGCAGTAGCGTCAGCGGCAGTGACTCCTCCGCAGCCTTTTGACATGCTGGTCAGAACAGGCAACAGGGATCTTCTTCCGTGACACTTCCACCGTCCGCTGCCTCGCACTCGTCTTGGGAGCAGTCGTGGCCTCAGAGCTCGCACTTTCGCAGAGGAGGTTGGGTTTGTCCGGCCGAGGATTCTTTGGGGATGAACACTAGAGAGAAAAGTCGATTTGCGAGACCTAGCCGAGCGGCTGACGAGGTACTTCTCCGTTAGAGGCTTTGGCAAAAGAGCCACCGTTGTGCTGTCTTTCAATTGCACATGAACCTGAGACAGCAAGGAATACTCTTTCTCACTTGAACATGGTATAACCTGGTGAATTTTGGATTGGTGCGCACGTGGCCTGTGGAAAGCCTTCTTGTACAATCTTGTACACTTTCGTCTGTCACATTTGCTTCACATTAGCCGGAAGAGTATTCAAAAGCGTCTGCCTGGTCAGTGGCACACTTCTCGTTGCTCTCATCCCAGACCACGCAGCTGCCCTGGATCCCAAACTTGTGGCCCATCTTGCCGACCCTGCAGGGAGCCAGAAAGAAGCTGTTGAACCCGGCATCTCTTTGAAATGGTCTGAAAGCACGCGCCTCTGGGGGATTTGAACGAAGACTTTCCCCAAACTCTCCGGGATCGCACTCGCCAGCAAAGGCCAGACAGATTTGAGAAAGATCTCCTGAGCATCAGATGCATGATTACTTTATAGGCCTCAGTGCGCTGTGCTCTGTAATTTTTGCTACAGTCAGCGTAACTTGCAGACACAGGGTGGTGCAACGGCTCCAAACGAAGCTAAGGCTGGGGTCCAGAGAAAAGAGTTTTGGTTTATCCATGCTGAAGGAGCTCACTTTTTAAACATTGACCATTGCGGCCAGCGGCATCCATGTTCCCGTAGGCAGACACCAAATAGTTGATCAAACCCTGTACGAGGCCACCTCGCCCGAACACCAGCTTTACGTCTGACACTGCCTTGGGCAAAACCTCCCAGTGGTCACCTCGGAGGAATCGATCATAGTATAGCTGTTTCATAAGATACTGCTACGCTGGGTATGACCAGCCCTGGACACAGTCAAACCTGCGAAACAGCTTTCTGCCGCCAACCAACCCCCCCAGCGAGTCATATCACACACTGGAGTTGCTGCGATTCACTTTGTTAGGCTCAAAAATACAGCGGCATCCTCTTTGCTCGGGCCCAGACCTTCGCTCAGCTTGAACTCACCTCGCATCTTGAACTTCATCATTAGCGGCCCTTCCTTGAGGCTGTCAGCCTTTTTTTGGCCAAAGGTGAACACCTCAGAGCTGGCACGCAAATCAGAGCACCGGTCAATTCGCATTTGCTATGCTTGGAATTGCGTCTGGCACTAAGCCAGCACGATTAGCCCAGAGATGGGATGCGTCCCAGTCTCGACCCTCAACAGCCCACGATGCACAAGTCTGCTCCTTCCTGTCTTTGACATCTTTAGGTTTGTCTTGCAATTCTCTCGACACCTCACCGTGCCGGTGACTTTGTCACACCTTCTCTCCACCGCACACGTCTACAAAATGGCCATCTCGGCTTCGGCTGACCATGCCGGAACTGCAGTCTACCCACGAAAACGCCACCAAATGACCATTTCACAGCAACGCAGCGCAAGTCAGCAAACATATCTAAATGATGCAAAATGAAGGTCCCTAGGCGGGGCAGCGCGAAACATCCGGCCAAGCAACGGGTCGGAAGAAGCTGTCAATGGAGGAAGCTGCCTTGGTGATGCCAGGCACCGCCGAGTCTGGAGCCTTGAAGTCAATTCCTGGAAGCAGAAACCCTCACACTCGAAAGGCTTCATGTTCAGCAGGTGACAAACCTAAAGCGCGTGAAACTCAGTAGACTTCATTTATCTTATGCACTCTCACTAATTACTTAGCGTGAAGGGCTTGCGGTAACTGTGCAGGAACTCACCGGGCATGTACATTGCTCACATCTGTCCCTGCAACATGTTGCAGGCAAATGCATGCTATCGCAGGGCTAGTTTTTTTGGGCAAGAAAGCACCTGATCAGGTTGCCGTTGCAGGCGACATGGTGGAAAAAAGTGGAAAAACAATTGCTGGTTTCTGGACAGACCGATACCACCAAGTATGCCAGTAAAATGAAAGCAAATGAAAGCAGTCTCATGCGGCTGTCAGCATGAGAAGAATGAGGGAACATACAAAACTAAAGCAATACAGAGAAGCTGCAACTACCAGCACGAACAGCACTGAACGGCTTCGAACCCATCTGCTAGCAACGGCCCTGACCCACTCGCAGCGTAGCAAGTTCTACACATTCTCTTTCATGAGTGAGTGCAGACAAAACCCAGACAGCGGTGGGAAGCACATCATTTGCACTCAAACATTGCGAAGGGACACATCTGTCAAACAATGCAGATTGGCCGCCGCAAGGTGCATGCTGACTATTACCCAGACGACAACAAGTTCATGCAGCGGCAACGGGTGTCCTTCAACATAGGCAAAGGCAGTGCCGGGCCCCTCTTTCCCCGTAATCTCGAAAAGAAAAGTTGTGTCGCTGTTTCGAACCAACTCGCCCACGATGTCAAACTGGACAACTTGGATTTTCTGTATGAGAAGATGAACGTCACCAATTGGAGTGGCCGGAAAGACCAAGCGGACGGATGCATTACCATAATCTTCAGGCGGATATCGATGAGTGTTCAGGTCTTCTTGGGCACGGCATGCCTTGGCCTCAAAGCTCCCTGTCTTTGAGGGTGCTTTCGGTGTTTTTGTAGGCTTGGCAGTCTTCCCAGGCCTCGAACTCTTCACAAGAGCTTCTTCCGAACCCACGCCGTCCTGCGAGTCTTTGGACACTTGCAGCAGGACAGGGTTGTGGACAGGGTGGCTGGTCACGTCTGGCCGGAACTCGCTCCATGTGAAACCATTCAGGACCTCCAAAAGGTTCATCTGCGCCGTTCCTGTTGGCAGAACGTACTGTGGCTTTGCGGCTGGGTGCGTGCCATAGCTCCACTGCTTAGCATGACTATCCTGAAAGCGCTGCATCTGTTGCTGGAGCGCTCTGAAAAGGGCTTCAGCTTTGCCGCCTGTGGCACACAAGCCCTCGGTAACTGCCTTTTCGCCGAATAGTAGCCCAGCCTTCACACGCGTTAGAAGTATGCAAGGCGGATGCCCTGGTCTGGCCTCCTGGAAGGACGGCGCCTTTTTCATGTCCACCAAGCTATACTGTGCTTGGCCCTTGTTCATCTCCAGCCGTCTCATAGAATCAGAACGAAGAGGCCACTGGAACAAGCGGAGAAAACCACAATTGAGCACGGCCATGACCCTGTACTCCTTCCCGCTATCCTTATGCCAGGTGAACTCGTCTGCAAAGAATATGTACCCAAAGTCGTCTGTGGGCAGAGCTGCCAGTGCAGAAACCATCATCGCTTTCGTGTCCAAGGACATCTGGAGCGAGGCCGTGACTCTCACTTCCAGTCCGCCCTTCTCATTTCCAAGGACATCCAGGCCCATGTCTCCATGGAACATGTTAATCCTGTCAAGAACCGTCAAGTCCGGCTGCCCCGCAACAGGCCGCTGGAATTCCTGTGGGACGCGCCCGTCTATGGAGTTTGTCTCCTTGGAGCGCTGCTGGCCTGCACGGGGAGGACGAGTCATGCGCTCCGTTTGGCTGACTTCGATGCCATTGCGGCCTCCCCTCAGCCAGAGCTTACCAGCAGGATCCACTGCGATCTTGCCACCCGTAATTGAGATGCCGAAAAACTGAGCCCAAGCTTCAGGGAGCTTCAGACCAATGTCTTTGGCCTCGGCCGCCATAATTGCCCATTTCGGTGTAGGGTTCGTAGTGTTGGTGTCCGGCTTCTGTTCCCAATTCAAAAGGGAAACCGAGGCCAGCGAAATCCTGCGTGAATCAAACGCGAAGCCCCTGAACTCGGCTTCTGCTAAGTCCGTGTCGTTGTCCGGCAGCTTTGGCAGTAGCTCCTCAGAAGCCGCGGAGATGCATAATGATGTTGCATACGTTTATGTGTTGTTGCTGCTTCATGCACCACGCAAGATCTGTGTCACGCCATGTCATGCCAAAACTGAACTGAGATACGGAGAGCCCGAGGGCAGCGAGCAACCCCAAAGGTGCTTGCGCAAACCAATGCCTGAGCAACGAGATGTGAAGTCTGAGTGAGCAGGCCCAGAGCCTCCGACCATCAGAGGCATAAGACACCAACATACACCAACGCATGATGAAGGACCCGATACACTAAGACATTGCACATAGAAACGGAAAAAATGCGCAAGTGCAAAGTCGACGCTGCGTGCGGGGGGGACATGCTTCATAATGTGCATGATGCCCTTATGAAACATTGCGGGTGCTTCAGTTGTTGCGGGTGCTTCAGTTGTACCAGCCAAAAATGGATGCAAACATGGCAATAGCAAGTGTGGCAAAACGGAGGCGAAGGTTCAGACTCTGCAGGTGGGCAAAAAGCAACACATCTAAGTCGTCCAGGCAGGTTAGTAGCTGTGCTGTCTATCCGAAAGATTGTTGAAACCAGTTCAGCTTTCTAAAAAACACCAACAAAATCATTCAAACCAAGGCTTGCGAAGAAGCAACGTGGGGGCTCCATCGTCATCGCCCACATGCAGCCTTAGCGGCTGAAACCACCAAGCCACTCCGCGACTCATCTTGCACACAAGGCCTAAAGCTTGATACCTATTGCAGGTTCCGCATTGGCTGCGACTTAACAATATCTGGCTTGCACCCGTCATCTCTGAAATTGCAAACCTGCCAAACCTACTTGGGGACAAGGAACTCAACATTCCCCGGAGAGATCCTCGCCCTGAACAGCCCCTTGGCAGCAGAGGTGTCCCAGGCAGCCCTGCCACCGAGCCGTAGCTTGAAGCCTCGGCTGCATCTTTACAGAACTATTTTCCTGCTGGAGCGCCACTAGAAGTTACTCATTCTCAAAGTGTGTGAGGATGTAGAACAACCATTTGTCTAGCACGCAGGGGCTTGGGATGCTCAACTTCGGTCCAAAAGCTAATTTTCAAAACACGTGTGGAGCCCCTGCTGGTGCAGGCCTTACATCACTGAATTCAGTGTTGAGGGTAGCAGGGCTTTGGCTGGTTGCACACGCATTGCTGAACTAGCTTGGGTTCATCCAGCTTGGGGAAGGTAACTTCAGGTGTCATATCGGATGGAGGCCTTCGCTAGCACCATTAGATGATTTGCACACTTCGTCCTGCCCGAGTGCCCGTTTTTGTCCTGCACGCTACTATCGCTGCTGCCGGAGGGACTGGTTGACAGAATGAAAACTTGCTTTAAAGACTGTAGCTTTCCACTTCGAACAGCTAAGGCTTAGTAACTTAGTAGATCATGCCCAGACACCTTGGAAGTAGTCTGTATTGCCCTCTGCATGAGCCTGGGGCAGGGACGACTCAGATCGTTGGATTCACTCGAAGATTCTTCCAGGAATCAAGGGTATCAAGGCTTCAAAGGCCTTATTCTGTGAATGCGGAGATCGTTCGCATGTGGCTCCTCTGCTACAGAGGGGCCCAAATTTTCACAGGGAGCTGAACCGCCATGGGCATCCGTTTATACATCTTCTCAGCTCTTGTTCACAGTCTTTCATAGTTTACTTCGTGCTTGTAATCGCAACTCCCGAATTGTGACCCATTTTCCTGTACATTATAGTTGGAGAACCCGAAATGTGAACTTGCCTCAGCCCTGAACCTGTCTGCCACCCGGCTCCACAAACGCAGGATCAACCATAGCTAAAAATTGCCGATCGACGGCCAAGAACTGTTGCCCATCGCGCCTTCAAAAAGGGCTGCAATGACTGGACCAAAAGGTCGCTCGTGATCTTCCTGGCTCTGCTAGACCATTACGTAAGCATAGAAGCACACCTACGCAAGACATTACGGTGGTCTTCAATAGACGCACATCTACACGAGACGTTACACTGGTGCTACCAGACCTGAAAAAGGTTCACCATGCCGTCCAAAGGCAAAACTACAATAGGGTGGTGAAATAGTTCGACCTATAACATGGTGTGGCACAGGAATGCACTCGTTTACTTGCAGGAGCGTAGAATAGAAAGCATCTAGAAAGGTCCTTGAACTGGGATGATAGAAGCTGCCATGCCTGGCTCATGAGCGGGAGGCTCCAAAGCCTCAAGCCTCGATATGATGCCCTTTGGACTCAGCATCAGCGCTCTCCCGGAAAGCGGGGCGGAGGTGTTTTTTTTTCCTAACGTTGGCTCCAGCTGTATTTTTTCCTAACGTTGGCTCCACTCGGGGGGTTCCTCGCGATATGAGAGCTCAAAAACGATGACAGTTACGAGGATGGCGACCGCGACCCGCCTGATCCCTGTGACTGTTGACACTTTTGACACGCCACAAA
>CAJNIZ010036847.1:24549-37525 GCA_905231905.1 Symbiodinium pilosum | reverse complement strand
CTAGGAAAAAAAAACCTGGGACCCAACCGGTCCGCGGCAAAAAAGCTATCAAGCGTTCAAACTCCTTCGTTACGGGGCCGCAGCCATGCCGAGAATCTTCCACCACAATATTCCCCTCATCGGTCCTTGCTTCCTCCAGAAGGACCGGCCGCAGCGTCTCAAGATCTACCTGGCACCCGAAAGCATACCAACGACTCAGTCAGTTCTTGCATTCTCTTTTTAAGCTCTATAAATCGTACCTCATGCCCTTTGGAAATCACTGTAATATACTGTAACAGTGCTCCCCACAAAGCCTGGCAAGGAACTCGGGCAAAGCGGATCTCGCAACCCTAAACTACACCCCTGGGTCTTTGACGTCCATGCTCAGCAATCAAGTTCCAATTGTTGGCCTTTGTCTTCAGGAGGGACTTCAGCTGATCGCTGATCACGAATCCTGACGGTGCAAAGCCGGATCCCAACACCAAGACGGCCCTCTCCAAATACAGCTGAGTTTCTGTATTCGTGCAAGGTCTCGATCAAACTCCTTCGACCGTCTTGCAAAGCCTTCACTAGCAGGGTGGCGCAACATGGCTTTGTTGGCTTGCCTAGGTTCTCATGTTTCAGGATTGTACAAAGAATCGTACAAAAAATGACTCTGGTGCCGGCGTCCTCCTTAACCTCATCGATCCCATCCCTATCTTACAGTTACAGAATCGGAGCAGGAATATCAGGAGGCCTGCTGCAACGCCGATTTTCGAAGCGTTCGCCAAACAAGACCATATGTAAATTCACTTGACTGAAATCTGCAGCACCTTGCCACAACTGCCATCCTTCTCCTGCTTCGCCCTGTTACCTACAACAAGCGGAAAAGCTGTGCCGTCCATCTATGCTCCCGGCATGTAGCACTGGAAGCGACAAGCAAGTGGGCAAGGCCGTCACAAACTGCACATTGGTCTCTCAAAAGCTAAGGCAATAGCGGCAAGCAATTCTTGTCGTAATCTCAGAAGAACGTCGAAACTGCTCTGAAAACTAGCCTCTAGTCCCGTAGTCTGCATAAACATGCACCAGGAGCCTCCGAAAAATCGACCTCAAGCACAACTCAAAACCCTCAATCCCTGGAGTCTGTCACCCCTAGTCACCCTTAGAAGCATCCAAGCCCCTTTTTACATAAATCACCGGCCTTCACAACATTGGGATCTGACAGAAAGGCACTGACCAACTCCTGGCAAACACTTTTGCCCCCATGGCTCTGCAAGCCTCATAACTACAAATCAGATGCACTTTGCAAATCACACACACCCCTCAAGCTGCATCAACAGGTGCATTTGGAGATCCTACTGCGCACGCTTGCCATTGTCAAGTTCGCAACAAGCCTGGTCACCTAAAACATCCCTCTGCATGCAGCATATGCCTGCGCCAGGCTTTCAACGTTGAAGTTCCGGAGCAAAACGTCTAGCAGCCTGCAGAGACGAGCTCTCTGACAGTTTGCTTCGTGCTTTCAGAGCGTCACATCAAGAATCTCCTTCAAAAGAGTGAGCGACTGGGAACTCCACAACACTTTATGTGATTACTGTTTGGCATACACTGGGGCCCCGACTTTGCAGGTACCAGTCGCGTTGCAACTTCCAAGGATGACTTCAGCTCGAGGGGCCCGTTCACCTTGCAACAGCTAGCAGGACTGCAGGCCTCCTCTTTCAATGGGTACGTCAAAAGGATTTAGCCCGCTCTCCCGCCTCCTCCTAACGAAGGAGCATACGTTAAACCCATTAAATGAATAGGCAGAGTACAAAAACAATTATCAAGTGATACATACTCGAGTTGACTGGTCCTTGAAGGCGGACTGTGCCAAAGCTCTGATTCTCTCAAAATTTCTTAACGACCCGCTATAACCCGCTGATTCTGCTGGATCTAAACAATTAAGTTTTGTTGTGTGCTTGCATCAAACTACAGATAATGCTGCTACCTCGCACCCGTCCTACTAGTAACACTCTTCCAAACAGGCAGCCTCAGCCATGCTCCCGGCCAACTTCATGCGCGCGCTCAACCACAAATCCTGGAGGCGGCGTGATATTTGAAATACTTAAACAAGCGGTTGTCCCGCCCCCCCCCCCCACCTGTCACAGGCTAATTGTCATGCAATCCTCGAATAGATGACACTCTGCGGTGTGCTGAGTCTTGGGGATTCACATGGTTCCGGAAAGAGTTCGGGAATGATAAAGCATTTCGTAGTGGGTGTGAGTTGGATGGAGTGTCTGCGCGCTAAAGGCTCGCAGCTTCAGATTGAGCAGCTCAGCAAGCCCTGCCTTCTGCGGGAGAAATTGGAACGAGGCCAACAAGCTAACCGGCAGGGCTGCTTCCTCGACTGATAGTCTGGAAGAGGCCCAGCTGTGGAAGAGAGCCCTGGGGGGTTTGCGAAACTATGGGGCCTCCACAAAATTAATGGCAGCAACGGAAGCATCAGAAAGCGCTTTCGGACAACTTGTCATCATCAAGTGAGCAACCAAGGCAAGGTTTAAGGAGCTTGTTCGTTGCAAGTTCTTGTACTGAGGCTCAACCAACTTGAACAGATTGTCCAGCACCAACTTGTCCAGACCACCTCGATACGTCAGCTCGAACACTTCAGTTTCACGCGTGTCAGCATCCGTCACCTGCCCTTGAGGTTCGCTGGTCCCTGACTGAAGAGGCCTAGGCACCATAGTTGTTGAGAGCATAGTCCAGGATTTTCTGGTTCTGGAAATTGACTTTGAAGAAGCGCACCTGCAGAACTGTTCTGAAACAACTTGCCACACCACAAACTGCCGCATGCCGTAGAATTTGTTTGCATGGAGCTGCTCTCTGAACCGAAAGCTTGGCAACGTAGCTCTCTAGCAACAAATTGCCACACACTTGCTTTCTTGCTTGGCTTGGTTGTGCTTTGCTCATGCGGGCATGGCCTTTACTGGTGATTTTGTGCTTCTTGTATACCCCCGATGCAGAGGGTTTTTCGGATGGATCATATCAAGATAAGGGATGCCAAAAGGCCAAAGGGTCCACAAGCCAAGGTGATGACGGCCAACGTTGTAGCACGCTCACTGTTGGAGAAAGTTCCCATCCACAGATTTCACTAAGCAAGCAATCCATCAATTCCTCTGTGCCAGGTCGTGCCTCTGTAGAAACCATCTCGGCCACCCAGCTGCCACGATCCATCTTCGCTCGCAACTTCCCGCTCAAGGCAAAGTGGATGGTGCCATTCCTGGGGAGCCGGAGGCAGACAAAGATTCCATGGTTTGTGCCCTCCCTGATGAAATTCTGCACTACAGCCCCTAGCTTCTTTGCGGAAGTGAGCGTCTGGCCCTGAGAAAGGATTTCCCGGTTCGCAGCGAGATTTGAAGCCCAGCTGATCAAGTTGTTGTTTGTGCGTACTTCAAAGCCACTGATCCAAACGTCTGCACGGCCGACATCACTGTGTTTATCGAAAATATCATCACCCATAAGCTCAAACTCCATTTCGTCAGAGCCAGTAGGTGCCAAGATCAGTTCTGCCCGCAGCGCGCTGATGTGGAGTTGTTCGGCAAAAACGTAAATGTCACTCTCGGTCTTGTCTGCCCCCACTCCCAAGACCTTGCGTAAGATGAAGCGTTTGGCAAAATCCCGTGTTCCGGCTAGGTCCAAGTTGTCCTGCCGGAGACACTCCATGCGATCTGCATTAGGTGGATCGGGCCCTGAAGCCGCAGCCTGGACGTCCAAGTTCCGCCGGACACTACAGACAGCATATGGAAAAAGCGCTGCCAGAAGGGCATAGCTGACTCTCATGACCATGGCATGAAAAGAATTCACAAGCTACTGCTAGCGACTGCTGGGCTGGCCCAGGCCGGCAGCTGCAGTGGCAGCAGCGTCTGTGGGATCAGGCAATGCAACTCAGGAACTTGTCATGGAAAGGCACCTGACTGTCTGAAGGAAACCTTCAAGACACGCAAGCTTGCCGTCTAAAAAGACATGTTCGCTCGTTCATTGCGATGTATACCAGATGGGCAGAAGCCAGGGCGTGCTGTTACCGATCGTGGAGCTCTCACACGATCTTACAACGAATTCTGAGAGATGTGGCCGTTCCACGCCAAGGCTTGGCGTCGAGCCATTGCCCGTCCACTTTGTACGGAGCAAGTGAACAGCCATTTTATGCTCCCAGCATCACGTGGCTCAGGCATTGCCAAAGGCCGAAGCTCAGTTGCAGTCGAGCGCGCCAGCGGCTTCGCTTGTAGGAGCAAAATGCGATGCCTGGTCATAACGTCCAAACACAGCTAAGGGAATGCTCATGTATCTCGCTCTTGCAAAAGAACGCTCAAAAACTCCTTTTGCACACGTTTTCTCCACCTCGAGTGCACGCGGAAAATCTACAAGGCTGTTGTGACACGACGCGCTTTTGTCAAGATGTTGCTTTCCCAACCCTCTGCACCAACGCTGCTTCAACAAGCATAAACCGTATCAAGTCATCAGAACTGCCCTTTGGAGACAGACATCTGGTGCTAGCGAAGCGCAATGCCTAGGATGATGACCTGCATCACATGCAATACGTGATGATGTGAATATCGAGTACGCATCGCAGCACTGCATCAGTCATCAATCATCAGCTGTCGAATCATCAAGGTGCTAGCAACTCGGCATTCGGGGCTTGCATGTGAAGCCAACCAAAACTCTAGGGGCGAGCAGCTCAGGCTTCTGACTCGCCGAAACCGCAGCCAGTAATGGCATCACTGTCACTGGTCCTGGCGTGCGAAACATGTGGAATCTCGGAATTGGCAGCATTCTGCTGGACTGCAGCCCGGCAAGTGACATGCAAGCCGAGAACTATTTGAACATGCGGACATGAACCCGAGGAAGTGGCTAAGTATTGCCTTGGGCATTAAGTGCTTGCATGCCCAATCGGCGCAGGAATTTTCAAGCACGGACAGCCTCCATAGATTCATCCGTCATGATCTGTGGATTGAGCGGGTTGTAGGTTGGGTAAACCCGCGGGTACAACCTCAGCAGCAGACGGCAGCAACGGAAGCAAAGGCACGATCAGAATTCCTTTAGCACAACGAACATGCAGCTGCATGTCAAGAAGCGTGTTGAGATAGATCTCCCACAAAATGATAAGGACGGAAAGGCCCAACGTTATGGTTGTGACCAACTGTCCCAAGAAGGTATCCATGAAAGCTCCCTCGGCCATAGCCTCTTTATCCTTTTCACGGATGTAATCCCACACGCTGTTTTCGGATGCTCCCTCCCTGGATTTCCCCAGTTTTCTCACCTTCACCTGGCGATGCGAAAGGTGGAGCATCATCAACCATGCTGCAAGCAAGCATCTCAATCAAAGCAACCCACCTTCGGGACTCTGGTTGCTTTCAACTTGGGCTGCTTCCGCACCCTCTTTCTCACGGCGGCCTCTGCTGACTGCTGATCAAAAACAAAGTGTCACGAGTAAACAAATCTTAGATTCAAATGCCAAGCTTCTGGGGAGCTGGTTTGAGTGACGCCTGCTCATTGCACGTACTGCCCTAACCACACACACCATCAAACTGTTGCACAAGCAATAGTGGTGCAATAAATACTCCACACCCCAGTCTCCTGCTTCATCTGGGGCAGCGTCCATGACAATCTTCAGGCTGGATGGCCTTCTCGGGGCCAGAGGCCACCTTGTCCGAGGGGATTTGAATGTCATGCCATGTCAAACGACTATGATGCTTGAACTCAACAATCGTGCCTGGGACCTAGTACCCGTTTGCAAGTAACAGTAACACTTGCAGCCACGAAGCCCAACGAAGTTCAGGTGCCACAGGCTAGCTGCAGCAACCGCAAACACGGCCGCCACGAGCAGCCGCATGGAGGCTATACGGGAGTCCGCAAATGCGGATTCACTGCTATGCCGATGTGCGCGCAAACGGAAGCAAATGCAAATAGCTTCAAGGTTGCAAACACTGCTTCTTTGCACATTTCATATGACTGTCGTGCTTGCCATCTGAGCCGCAATGATATGATTCAAAAACATTTAGCCAGCTCATGTATAAACATCAATAAACTTTCTCCACACATGCCTGTGCATGGCAACGCGCAGCTGCAGAATAACCGAAACCATGATGCCTTGAATCGAAGACGGTACGCCATCACGTCGTCCAATTCAAAGCCATACCATCTTCCAGATTTTTCCTGCATGTAAATGCAGATGTTCTGGACTGTGTCACTTTCTGCACTGTCCTGTGAACCCACAATGGACAAGACTCATTTCCCTCCACATGTCAACCACATACGGTCACGCACTGGCACCAACTTCAACCAATGTAAATCTCGCGCATGCGGTTGCCGGTTGGGTCGGATGTTTCGCATCAAAACACATGATGGTACAGAGTAATACACATGGTTTGCGGACACCGTAAACCTCACAAAGCAGGGGATTGGCCAGGCTCAGCATGCCTCAATGTAAAAAATATCCAAGATGCGCGTTGCTGTGACCATGTGCAACTATTGATGCAAGGCAGCGACTGTTGGGGCAGTCAACGTGACCACACGCGGTCAGGTTGAAATTTATATCTGTTAAAAATCAAGTAAGAACATTCACGTAGGTTCACAAGCCCTCGGCTGCTGTTGAAAAGTTGCCACCATCACGTACAAAGCAAAGGTACCTGCCGCAAGCATTTTCGTTTGCAAGACCAAGTTAGTTCGTTGGAAAACTTTGACGAAAGAGCCGATGCATTTGCTAGTTTTCAGAATCAACGCAACGGTGCAGACAACGGCATTTGTTCTCCGCGGAGCTGGCGGGGAGAGCGGCTTCGTTTCTCCTTGTATCGACTGCATCGATCTTGCGAAACAATCCTCCACAAAATGGTCTACTGCGGCAATTTTCTCTCCACTGCTGCCCTCTGTGTAGTTGTAATCCCCCCCGTGGGGTTGTTGCGTCTGTTTTTTTCGACTCTTTGGCTTGGCCACGAAGAGCCTTGCTCTTGGCACAAGTACTTCAAAGTCCGGGGTCCTGTTACCCTGCACGCTCTGTTTGTTGATTTTTCCCCTCCTTTCAATATGTTTGAAATTGTCCTCCACCCCCAAGAAAGATGACTTGACACCAGCAATTTGTCATCGACTCCTAGTTTGTCCAAGGCCCAAATCAATCTCAGAGATCGGCAGTGGTTACAAAATGAAACTCTGGGCCAAAGAGGTTTTTCTGACACCCGGACTTGAGTTTGCAGACATCATCCATCAAACCTGTCCTGCACAGTACAACGGCAGCAGTTCACTTCTTAATTTTCGAACAGCGATGCATCATTGAATTAGTTCATGTTGTTTCCTCTCTTTCCCACGGCAACTCGGTCAACGTCAGCGCTGAACATGCTCGTTCTTAGAACTGAGCAGTCTACAGACTAAATACGCTACATGCACACAGACCTTACGTCCTCATTCGGCCTAATACGCAGTGGATCGAACATGAATTTATATATCTTTTATCGCGGCTATTTTCCCACCTGCATGACGACGTCCGGTCCCTGGTGACCACCCCACCTACGAGCCGGGAGCTGCACCGCCTGGGCATCAGTGCTCCCTGATGGTTTGCGGGCACCGGGAGCTGCCAGCGTACATCGGCAAGGACCTCGCGCAGCTGGGGCGCATCCCCACCAACATTGCTCTAGCCAGCAAGTGGGCGCTTGAAGGGGGTCACAGCAAAAGCGTGCTGCGCGGCAATTACCAACAACCCCGGCCAACGTGCAACCCACCGCGCCGCTGGCCGCAGCATCACCGGCGCTGTGGAGGATCGGTCAGGCGGAGCCACGCGGCGGCTTCGTTGCCAAAGCGGCCACCAACCTTGACCCCGACGACCAGCAAGCCGCAGCGCCAGTCGTGCACGAGCTCGCGGTCCGTCTGGCGCCATGTGCGTTGGGCAGCTGCATCAGGGCCTGTCCCAAGTTGAACGTCAACCCTTGGCTGCGCCTCACCTGCCCGTGGATGGGGCTGACGATGGTATCGTCAACAGCGTGACGCCCGTTGGCGACGACTTCGATGCGGCGGTCGTCAGAGACCGGCCCATCGATGTTCATTTCGGCCAAGCGAACACTGCGGGCTACCCAAGCACCGGCTTCTTGGCAGACGCACGCAACGGCCCACTCAACGAGCAATCAAAATTCTGAGACGAATCAATAAAAAAGGTGCATGTTTTCGTTCAAGGTGCCCAATGGTGTTTTGGCATGCCCAAAAGAGGTGTTAATGCAAATTTCATAGGGTTATGGGGTGGGGGTTGGGATCTAGGGAGGTGTGGTTGGTTCCAACATAAAAACAATGGTTTGGGAAACCATGTTGCTTGGAAACAGAGCCCGGAATTCGATGGCTTGCCCAAAAGGTTTCCGGATGAGCATGAATGGAAAATGGTTTGTTGAAGGCCACCATGTATATGTAAAACAAAATTCTGGAAGCAAAAGCTTGGCAGAATTATTTTTTCTCTCACAGTCAACCCGCAATCACAGCTCTGGGGCCTAGCCTACTGCTACCGGATCAGCAGCGAATGACTCAGAAAAGCCTCTGGAGAGCAGTCAGGGAATCAGAGGACTGACCACCAAGGCAGCAGACAGCTTTCCAATTAAGGTCCCCGGCAGTCAGCCCCAAACCGCGCGAGAAGCCACCCGCATAACCCATGGCAAGAGCCAGGATTAGCGACAGCCGAGCACGGAGAAGGGCGGACGGACCATATTGTTGTCTCAAGTTAACGGCGTGTATATGAAAAAGAAAAACTGCATAAAGGAAGGCGAGCTGCATCGGCAGGCAACACGCAATGACAGGTTACATGACTACGGTAGAGACAACCAAGAAGACAGTGTCGTAGCTCCAAGCTCCAAAAGCAGATTTTGTAATTGCACGGGTTCCAAAACTACATAACACAAGAAGGTGGATTTGGTTATTGCACCGGTTGTAGAATTTAGGCCGGATTTCGTTAGAGGAAGGGAAAGAAGGTATACAGCATATTTAAAAAAATAACAAGCCCGCCTCAGGGGTTCCCCTCCATCCGGCCAACCATTGGTTTTGAAGGCACCTATTTTCTCTTCACCAAAAATCAGAAGAAAAGACTTTGCCCCATTCACCGGTCCTAAGCGTAAGGTTTGAGCCTGCTGGCTTGGTTTGAACCGGCACGCATGCACACATGTGGATATACGTGTGTGTCTGTATACACGTGTTTCGCCAGGCTGATACATGTGTGTGGCCAATAAAAAGGTGTGGAGCCTTGCATGAAGGGTAGCTGCTTATGGTTTGCATGGCCTCTTTTCGCACTGCTGAGGTGGCTTGAAGCGCTTAGGGCGGCTGTCAAGTACAATGGCATGATGGTCACATGCCCAGGTTGCCAGCGAAAACGCAGGGAAAGCGAGCATTCCGGGCAGAAGAGGCCGATGTTTGTTGGCATTTTTGTTGCGTCCAAACAATTTGGAACACATTGGTTCCCAAAGGGCTTCAAAGCGGCTTCATGGGCCAGCTTGACATTTTTGGGGCGGGAGGCTTGCGGGTTGTCAGCCGGAACACGTGACATGTTTGCCAGGATTTTTGTGGCAAATCGCCATGTACCCATGTTACTTGAAAATGGATAACTGGAAAAATTGCTTACCGGCCCCTTTTCCAAGATTGCTAAAAAAAACAGGCAAGGTTTGATATTTGCGAAGCTGGGGACACGGACTAGGAAATGCGGGGATCGGCTTTTGCGCGTTTGGTTTCAATTCTATTTGTTTTGGGTGGTTTCCGAGGGTAAGTGCGGTTTTCGTGTCCGCAGTGGCGATGGTTCAAGGGCTCACGGTTCCGGATTTCAAGTTTCAGCCGTCAGGGCTAAACGGCTACATCATGGGTTTAGGGCTGCGGGTTCAGGGATTTAGGGATTCCAGACTTAGGAATTCGGGGGTTTGGTGTTCAGAATCTAACGTTTAAGGGCTAGAGGCTGGGGGTGTTGAGTTTTTTGGCTTTTGGTGTTCAGGCCTTTAAGGTTAAGGTTTTGTGTTTTAAGGGCTCAGGCTTTTGGGGATGTAAGGTTTAAGGTTGATAGGAAGTCGAATGCTTCAGGGTGTAGAGATTCGGGTTTAGACTGTAACATTTGGCCCTAAGGTTTATGGTTGATAGGGGTTCAGAATGAAAGTTTTAAAGGTTCAGAATCTAGGTGTTAAAGGTCCAGCATTCGAATTTTTGGTTGGGGCTGAAGGTTTGAGATTTGTGGGGTTCAGAGGTTTATGGGGTCTGCGGTCGTTAAGGTTCAGAGGTTTAGGGGGTCTAAAAGTTTAGGCTTTGGGGGTTTCCGGTTTACATGGCATAAAGTCTACAATTTCTTTTTTTATAGGGGTCCAAGGCCTAAGGTTTGGGGTTAGGTTTAGGGTTTAGGGTTTACAAATTAGTTTGTGCGGGCTTAGGGTCTAAACTTTTAATTTTTGTTCAAGGATGATGGAAGTTTGTGGGTTCAGGGTTTCGGGGTCTAGGATTAAGTGTTTAGAGTGCGGCGCTTACGGTTTAGGGATTTGGGGCTCACGCCAGTCTCAGGACCAGAAAGCGGAAATCATGAAGCAGTGAAGCCCGAAGCCAGTAAAGGCCTTCTTGCCTCTCATGATTTCTGAAAAACCAGCAATGAAATCGGCAAATGTCCCTGGACATTTGCCTATCTCCCCCTCCGCACCAAGCTGTGACATATGTTGTCTCTCTCCCCATAATGGAAATGTGCAACATCCGAAGCGCAGAGGGCTAGATCACTAAATGTCCCCGGACATTTGCCGATCTCAATTTTGGATTTTCAGAAAAAATCGGCAACACTCTCTATCTGAATTGCCTAGACGTTGCTGCCTCATGATTTTACGTTTTACTTTTTTTCCGATTTGCACAGCAAACCTTGACCGCACGTGTTCAGCTTGCAGCCTATGCTTTTCGCAGCTGCAACCACACGTTCACATTGGGAGCAAGGTTCAAGGCCGCTCTAAACCTCGGCCAAATTGAAAACTGGAACTCGCACCACCAAGATTTCATGATAGATGTCAAGCCGTAAAACTGCAATGTCCAGCATCAGCAGGGGCAAGCTTTACCATGGCTTGCGAAGGTTGCCCTGGCAGACTTCCCGGCTCGTCCATGACTAGTCCGTTACGCATGCTATGAGGGAATGTGTTTACCTGCGCAGAAAAACTGCGGAAACACACATGCTCCTTTTACCTCAGTAAGCAAGAGCAGAAAAATCCCAAGCAAGCCCGACGGACAGAAACTACTGGACCTATGGGCAGTGCTGGGCGCCAGCCACACTTGACCAGGACCAAGTCCAATGGAACCAGTAGGGGCAGGCGGACAGTCCAGGACCAGGGCCAGGGAATCACCAGGAGCATGGAAAAACTTGACCCGGACCAAGTCCAATGGATCACGGGGAGACAGAAAGCGGACAAAAAACTCGACCCGGACCAAATCCAATGGATCACGGAGAGGACAGAAAGAGCAATGCAAGCTCTTGACCCCTAAAATTTGAAACCCGGAAGCCTGAGCCTTAGAACCCTTGCCAATGCGGACATGAAAGTTCCACTTCTTCCCAAAACAGATACAAGCGAAAAAATGGAAAAAAAAAAAACACCACCCGTTTCCCAGTCCGGTGTGCCCAATTACCGCAAATACCAAACCCCAGCGAAAACGCAAGGAAAATCAACACGTTGGGGCGAAAAGGCCGATGTTTGTTGGCATGTTTGAAGCACAGCGAAAAGTTTCCCAGATTAACAACAAAGGGCCCAATACAAACATCACACCGAGTCCCACGTAGTGCCATTCAAACACCAGTCGCATGCTACCTCTGTAGAACATCCACAAACACTGCATTAAGCTAGCAAGCATCCAGCGGCAGCTGGGAACTGCAGGTACGCTCTTCTAGGCAAGGACTCAGGGACCACCCAGCGTTTCTTTTCCTTGGAACTGCGCGCTACTTACAGTGTCTTCGGGGCGACCAAGGAAAGGTCTGAGAGGGGCATTGGGGTAAAGCAGCCCGAACAGAGTGCAGGGGGCCGCGTGGAGTAGCTGCGGAATGACTCATCGCAGGCACGGGGGCGAAAGGGGGAAGGAGCAGAACCAGCACGGGAGGCTGGCATTTTTGTTACGTCCAAACCACTTGGAGATGAGCCAGCTTGATATTTTGGGAAGCGGGAGGCTTGCGGGATGCAGCTGTCTTTGTCAACCGGAATATATGACATGTTTGCCAAGTTGTGGCAAATCGCCATGTGTATCAATGGAAGAATTGCCTACTTGCCCCACTTCCAAGATTGCTTGCGTTTTCTTCGGATCGGATTTGGAAAAATTATGGTTGCAGTGACGGGCCAACATATGACCATCCTGCCACTGTACTTGGCAGCCGCCTTAAGCGCTTCAAGCCACCGCGGCGGTTGAAACAAAAACATCCACACCACAATGAACTATGTAGGGTTCCACAACCCATTCTGGCCAAACTCATATCAGCCAAACAAAACATATGTGTACATGCACACACGTACATTGTTCTATGTGTATATTCACATGTGTGCATGCGTGCCGCTTCAAACCAAGCCAGCAGGCTTCCTCTATCTCTACGCCTAAGACCGGTGAAGGGTGCAAAGTTTTCTCTTCTAAGTTTTCGTCCAAAAAATGTGTTTTCTCAACTAATGGTTGATGGGGTGAAAAAGAATCCTTGAAGCACGGCTTTTTCTCTTGTTTTGATGTATCCTTTTCTCCCATCCCGTAACGAAATCCGACCGAAATTCTGCTGGCAAGCCTTTGCTTCCAGAATTTTGTTTCGTAGTGGCCTGCAAAAATGCATGCTCCTCCCGAAACCTTTTTTTTTTAATGCCTGCATGAAGGGTTTTGGTCCGGTCCGGACTACACTACGAGGCCACCAGTCTTGAGCTGTGCCGCCTCTGCAGGGCTGGCTACGCCCGGAGTGGCAACCTGCTGCCGGCATCCGCGCCCCGACACCCGAGCACGTGTTCCAGCAGTGGAGCGTCGGCTGTGGAGGTCGACGAGGCCATCCGCCAGGCACAGC
>CAJNIZ010036847.1:0-24449 GCA_905231905.1 Symbiodinium pilosum | reverse complement strand
GCCCCGGATATTTCCTGCAGAGCCCGGCGGCCGCCTTCCAGCAAGTATTACATCACGGCCTGCCTGTGGGGGTCGTGTGTGCGGGCCAAACGCTCGCGCAACAGGTCCTCCCAACTCCCTGGGGCGGCATGCGGGCCTTCGGCCAAGACCAGCAAAGTGGCCATCGCCCGCCTGAAGAGGATGCAAGATGCCCAGCAAGAGCCATCCCCAACCGAGCGCTAATGGCCCGAAGCCGGGGGTAAAGTAACGGGGCGTCGTCCCGCTGCAGGTGAGGGCCGCGTGCGCCAAGCTCTCCCTGCAAGTGTGCGGCAGTGAGGCCGCCCACCATGCAGCCGAGGAGGCTGCCGAGTAGGCCCCGGCGCATGCCGACAAAAGTTGTCCTATCAGCGCAGCCGGCATGGCAAGACCCTACCCTTTGAAAGTGAACTCTCTTGAGCCAAAATGGCTTGAGCCAAAATGGCTACGGGACCTTTTGGGCAAGGCATGCCCTCCGGGCTTTGCATTAAAAACCTTGAACACCTGCCAGGCCTCCTTAGATCCCAACCACCACCCCTGACCCTGTGAAACCTGCCTTACCACCGCGCGGGGCAGCTGGCGCCGCTGCTGCGCGTGCGCGCGCCAGCAAGCGGACGAACTGGGCTGCCTCACGCGACCAGCGGCCACCGATCTCGACCCCGAAGACAACGAGGCGGCATCGGCGCGCCCCTTCCAACTCAGGGTAGATGTGGCGGCGCTTGCGCTGGGCGGCTTGGTCGAGAGCCAAACCTGGCCGGGCATCAGCATTGGCCCGCGCTTCTCCGGCCCTGGTAACGGGGCTAACAACGGTGGCATCGACGGCGAGTTGCGCGCCATGCCAGAGGGGCGAGCCGTTGCACACAACCTCGATGCGCCTGGCGTCTCGCACCGGGATGCACCGGGGCCTCGCGGCAGACACGGGCCAGCGCCCTCTCAAGTGGGATTGCCCGGGCCGGTAGCAGCCCCGCAGTAGCGCAGGCTGCGCGATGGGCGTCATTTGGCATGCCTAAACACCTTCGGCGCCATGAACGAAAAACGCCCACCTTTTTTAGTGATTCGCTTCGAAATCTTGATTGCTCTCTGTATTTTTTCGAGCCAGCATTGCGAGCTCCCACCAGAACCGGGCAGATTGAACACCAGAAGCCATGAACTATGTACATACATGTGACTGAAACAAAGCACCACGTCTATCGCTCTCTGTATTTGGTGCCCCGTTTGATGTTGAGTTCAGGAGGCTTCCACGGCGAATTGTAGGGCTTCCGGCTGACATTCAATGGACATGCCCTGGCACCTCATTTTACACCATTGGAATGCGAAAGCAATGCACCGCTGGGAAGGTCTGCGCCGCGCGACCTGGGTGCTTGCGTTCTTACTGGAACTTTGCGTTGCATGCTGCTAATCTACCAAATACGAGGTGGATCAAGCGAGCGCTGGCATGGCAGCAACTCGGGAAACCTGCCTTGGGCAGACCCCGCAACATGTGGGGATCTTGTCTCGAGACATTTGCTCGTTGGAAACGACGGGACCGCTGGGAAGCAGCAGCTTTCGACAACAGACTTTGGAATCAGTCTTGCGATGAGTTTTGCCCATTTGCCACCGGGCAAAGAAAGAGCTTGATGGATGGAGTTTTTTTGTTTATGTAGTTTTGTAAAGCTAATGCTTGTCTCACCTGTACCCTAAAGGGGACGCCTTCGGGCGATCAGGGCTCGACTCGACTCGACTAGACGGCAACCTCAAGCGAGGTTGCCGTCTAGCGTGCCGTATGCGGCGCAGCGCTGACATCCCCCTGGCCTTAGCATGCTACACTTTGCGGAGCCGGCGCTTCCCAGCAGAATGCCTCTGCGTTAGTGCCGCATTGCCGCGGGTCAGCACGGACAGCGGATGCCAATAGATCTACAACCCAAAAAAAAATGCGTATAAGAAAGTAACATTCATACAAAACCACAAACGAATGGTATCAACAGTAATATCAACGAGAACGCCCCCTAACAATGATGATCGACTGATGATACGAATGATGAGACGGGTGCTTTGCCAGATTGTTTCTATCTGCAGGGGAGGCCTCGGCTGCGCGTGACCTCCAAACCGAACTGCACCAGCACGCGTCCACGTTGCAGAATGTACCGCCATACATGAGCGCAACGATCCGCACGGCGTTGATCACGGCACCGAACAATTCTGGATGCCAGCGAACAAGAAATTGCGACGGGAAGCCTCACTTGGTCACGCGCGTAGCAGTTTTTCTTGCTTGTGCCGCGCATGGCGCATCTTGCGTGCGGGGACCAGACGAGTTGCTCACGCGGCGTTTTGCTTGCCAAGGTGGAGATTACGTGCCTCTGTTGGAAGCCGCGCGCCGACAGCGCGGCCCCCGCAAAGACACAAGCAGTGGCAGAACAAAATCGTGCCCTGGTGTGCGCCCTTGTCCAGTTCGGGGAGCTACCCCACACCCGCCCCATCCTTACCATTGCCGGAATTCCTTGTTTCCGACGCATCAGCCAGTACATTCTCAGGTCCGGGGCCTTAGCTCACTGCAACCAGAATCCGCCGGCAGTCATCTGCAAAAAAAATTGCGTCGACTGACTTGAGAAACCAAGTAGCTGGCGTCATCAGGGCTAATGCGTTCTCCTGCGAAGGTCCCGGCAGCAAGCCAATTCAGCGCGCCACCAGAAACACCCGCATGACCCGTGGAATTTCAGGATTAGCGCCAGCCGGGCCGCAAGGAGAGGTGGGCGGACCAATTAATTATCTTCTGTTGAAAGGAACTAAAAGCAAACAAACAAAGAAAGACAAAACAATACAAGGATTTCTGAAAGCGAGATTGCTGCAAGCTTCAGGGTGATTGCATGCCAAACGAGCGCTCAGGGTGCTAGCCACGCGATCGTGTCACAAACATCCTGTACACAACACACATTTCGTGTCAGCACCAGAAACACAAGTTTAAAAGCGGGAAAAAAAAATGCCGTTTTGGCTTTTCGCACCGTTCAAAGGCCAGGCAAAGCAGAGTCAGGATGTCCGCACGGAGCTGAGTAAAGCGCCACGGTGGTTTTAGAATGGCCCGCCTGATGCACTTGCTGCGTTTTCGGTCGGCCGTGTCGTTGCCCTGCGAAGTTTACGCCTGGCGGGGGGTGCGTGCTGTGACCGTCAAAAATGTTCTGAGGCGCCTCGTCCAACCAATCCAAACCGTGTTGCCGCCGTCCGCATGCAAACCATGCATGTCAGCTGGTTCTTCGCCGACAGCATTCCAGATTTGCAACTTGGCCGCGTTGAGGCGGACCCGTGCGTGCCGCCAAAGTGCGTCCCCGACGCTGGCATGCGCTGTAGCGCCGCCACAACGTAGGTATCATCGAGGCACGCGAAAACCCACGCGTAGGAGCTAGCTGTTGCATAGAACTGCTTGGCATACGGCAAGAGGGCCTGAAGGTCAGGTGGGGCATGCAGCGCCCCAGCATAGCTCCGCGGACGACGTGGACCGTCTTGTTTTGTTGAGAAGCCGCCATCAGCGGGAAGGCGCCGGGGCGTGTGGCGCTGGCTTTTCGCCCCCATGAAAAAGCAATCGCGGGCGTGCAGGCGCGGGCTCATGTGGGGGGTGATGGCGGGCTGTCAGCAAAAGAGGGGTTGCTGGAGTGTGGGGCGTTTGGCGTGCGGCTCTGTTCCGCCAATCATGGGCCTCCCTGCGAGGGCGTGAGCTCGGATGCAAGTAACACCTCCTGCAAAGAGCCAGGCAAGTGGTGCCCGTCTGCCGGCCTGGCCAGGTCCTGCATCCGGGCTGGCTTAAGACGTGACGCCAGCAGCATGTCCAATGCACCACACGAAGAAGGATGCAAGGCGTCGACGTGCATAGCCGGTGGTGGCGAGGACATGTTCAACAGTGGTTAAGGTTCCGCACGGTGCGGAAGGGGCGTGCCAGCAATGCGCTTACCGCCCCCTCCCATCAGCGCCCAAACACCGGGTGTTCACGCCAAGCCAAGCAGGAGTGGCCTGTACACGCAGGAACAAATGGCCTGGCTCAGCAGAAGTTATGGAGGTCCTGCGGTCGCATACCCTAAAACCGCAAGCCGGGCCCGGTCCGATTGAAGCGGCCGTGTGACTGCCAGGCCTTGCGGTCGTTCCTCGTCACAAGCGTCTCCCCGCAAAATCCCCGGCATCCATGGCACCTTGGGCAGGGTGCGCAGGAGGACTACCAGGGTTTGGCATTGGTCCCAACGAGGTCGGTCCACGCAACAATGCCAGCATCATCCCAGCAAGGGACGGGGGGGGGCCAGTGCATGCCAGGGTCTGGCAAGTCGACGAAACGGATGGCGGGGCCGGCAACACGGGCGCAGCATTGGGCCCTTATGTGTTGCGGTTGTTTTTGTTCCGGAGCATCCGCCCGCGAGAACGTTCGAGTGGCGTTATAGCGGACAATGGCATGTGTCGTGTCTATAGATGGCGGTCGGGTGCAGGTCGACCTGATGGCGTGCGCAGGGCGTGCGCAAGCACTGCGTTGCGAAAATCGCCGATGCTGCGCAGGTGGGCCAAGTGGCGCCTGCAAATGCGGGTCCATGTTGAAAACTGCTCTTTGAATTCAATATCAAGCTCATTTGGTGCAAAACATTGAACACAATTTAGCCCTTTTTTCCAAAAGTAGGAAAACCGTCAATTCACCCAAACCATGAAGATTTTTCCACGGACTTTCATGCCTGCATGGTTTCTCTGGTTTGACTGAAGCTACCACCCCTGTGGGCGAACTACACCGGCAGCGTTTGAAACGAAGAGGCCACACAAAAAGAAACTTGAGCAACGGCATGCAACTGAATAAATCATTGCTGCAGTTCTTCCAACTGTGTAAAATTTGTTTCATGAGGCGCAGCTGCTGGACCTCAGTTTGGACCGACGTGCGTTTTGAGCAGGTCTACGATCCGGCTTCGAAAGGTTTAACATTTTTCATATTTTCTCGGATCACATCAACACCAGGATGTAACCTTGGGCTGTGGAATCTGTCATTGGTCAAGGGGCTGTGCTTCGCGGTTTCTTGTTTGATCTTCTGATTACTGGCTTTGAAAAACCAGAACGCCTTTGCCAAGGGCCACATGCGGACCTGATTGCAATGCCCCGCGAATCCAACAGCTGCTTTATGCGGATGATATTGTTATCCTAAATGATAATCCTGTAGGCATCTTCTGACAAGATTTTACTCGCTGGAAACGGTGAGACAATCGGGAAACAGCAGCCCTAGACGACACATACCATTTTCTTCTTGGCAAGCTCAACCTGCCTCGCGGAGCTATCTTGGAGCCATTCTGTTCATAAGCTACTGCGTCATGGTGAGGGCGAAATGGTTGCCTGTCCGTCATGGACCATAACTATTTCCAGCTTTGGCGTCGACATTTCCAAGGGTCGAGCACGATGGCAAAAAGCGAACCTTATGACTGGAGGGCCCAGCTTGTGTCTCATTGCCCTGCTACGTGCACCACGGATAATGCAGGGGGGTTTGCCTTCCCGCTGGTTTGATCTCGTTTCATAACCCAATGCATGCCACTCCCAATACTGTCGCAAGATTTTGTCCGCACACACTCGAAGCTGCCGGTTAGCGGGTGCCTGGTCGGGCTATATGCCGACCAGCTTCGGATGCGCATTTTTTCGCGAAGCTGCCAAAAAGATCCGTTTGCTACATGATTTCTTGCAAGGCTTGCATGCTAGTGTATGTTAGCCATGTGCGACCTGCTTGGTCCCAAGATGCTTTGCCAGGCCTGGCAGCACTAGGCTTCCTGCTCTTGTTCAAGTTTTGGCCATATAGATGCCTCAGCAATTAGATTTGCAATCAAGGCGTGATGCCAAAGCTTGGTCTTGCCCTGTCGATGACTCGGATGATATTTCCACCACATCAAATGGTGATGCCGTGAAATTTACGCTCGCATTTGGCATGGATGCGGGACAAGTGGGCTGATGCTACAGCCCACCGGTGACATCCGGCGCGTGGACTTCGTCGCAAATGGTTCCACTCGGGTTTGCTACTGCGCGGTGTATTGTTGCAACATCTTGGCTTTTATTTCAGTGGCAAACTTTGTCGTGGTTGGCGACAGGGCGACTGACAAGCACGGCCCCAGCATGTTTTTAAGCAAGGGTCAACCAATTAAATTGAATTACGATTCCCTGCGTTTGGTCGTCCACCTTGTTCGTGCGAACATGCAACACCCGGCAGCACGGCGCAATGCTGCTTGTGATTAGGCCATGACACGAGGCCGCAGCAAAACTGGGTGGCGTGCTTGAAATGGCAAAGTAAAAAAAGGGGCCCAGGAACCACAAGCTGTGGTGACGAATACACTTGACAAATTGAACAAGCAGAATCTCCACGCAACGCAACGGGACTACTTTGGATTTGTTACTTCCGTGTCCCTGCTCCCATCAACGCTTGTCCTGAAGCAAATGTGTAAAAAAGATCAATGTATCAATACGGTTGCTATGTTCGCACAGCGCACAAGACGCATTCAGATTTGTGCTAACGACACTTGGCATTATCCGCCAACTGTGGTCAACAGTTGTAACATGTTTGTTTACCCTTGCTGGCCAAATTGCCCTTCAGCATGATGGAAATATCTGCCAAGACCGGAGGCCTGGGGCGTTTGGATCCAGGTCCGGAGACTGCGACTAGGAGTGTGGGTAAGGCAAAGCTACCCCTTTCCCAGCGGCACGATTTTGAGGTGGGGGGTCCTATTGACTATTTTTTCAGCTTCTGAAAAGGCAGCGGGGGTTCAGCTGGCTGGGTTCCGCACCCAGGCGTGCGCGGGGGCCGAAGGTGGTGTCGCGTCAGTGCTTAAAGTATAAAGTTGGGACAAAAGCGTGGGCCAGCCATCACATTAAGAATGCATGCTGCTAGTCTTTTGTTTCCAACTGCAGCAGTCACCGTGGCTTCGTAAAATTCCAAAACAAGCTCATGAAAGAGGCTGGGCCGCTTGTTGATTGCGCAAAACATGTTCGCAAACGATGCCAACAAAACAAGTGGGCTGCGCCGCTCGGAATTGCTTGGTGGCAGGCTGGCACTGTCGCATGCGCATGTACAGCGACAGTTGCATGTACTAGTACCGTATGTTGAGTACATGATAGGTTCTTAACGAGCTACGACCTAAGAAGCCCAGCGGCCGACTTGTTGGCGCGCAGACGAGGCTTGACCACGAACTTCATTTACAACATCGTCAGGTGTCTCAGCTCCATATGATCGATCTTATACGGAGCCACTTGCACATCGGATCGGGCTCGCGCACGGGAACTGCGCAGTCGCACTTTGCAAATTTATCAACGTCAGACATGAGGAAAAATGACATTAAAGTCATGGCGAGTAAATTCGGTTGTCGGCCTGTCTGTGCTTCGTTTGTTTACTCGCACCAATCCATGATCTGCGCAAATTCACACTTGATTAGGTTATTGGTGCGACCTGGTGCGGCATTGCAGCTGGGTTGAACGTATCAAGCATAATGGTAAACTCGGATTTGCAACACAAGAAAACCCATCAAGCTACACAAATCATATCCTACGGGAATTTGGATTCACAAGTCCACCGCCATAATTCATTGCAAATCTGCCAGGAAAACTGCACACAACCAGGCACATGCACAACCCTTCCCGAACAAATGCCAATGGCAACGGTTGTGGTGTTTCTTTGAATCCACCTGTCTGAACACGCTCGACTGTGTTTTTCTAACTCGCCAAATGCTGGGGCAGCACTTTAGCCTTTTTACATGTTAACGCTCTTCTCACAGTCGCCACACCCCTCGAAAGAGCACCCAGACCTCGTGCGCGCGAGCGAGCTTGGGTCTTAATGCCATTGCCCTTCCCCGGAAAATAGAAATGAGTGCGGCGCATTTCATATATTGAAACGTTTCTCAAAATTGGCAGTTGTCCACACTGTTAATGATCAATGAAAGCTGTTTGGCGGCGAACGTGACATGTCTGACAAAAACCAAACCTCTCAAAGTGCTAAATCTCAATGTTGCCACGCAATTCAACCAATGACTCAACCAATCTTCAAGCTGAAGACAAACTGTCCATGGACCCAGGTGTTTTTCAGAAGCGGTTCACCAAATGCTGCTGATGTCGCATGTAGCTTCACTACAACAATTTAACAATGAAACACACTATCTATCAAATGTGTGCCACACATGTCACAACCACATATCCTTGCAACAACAGCACGGGCATCTGCCAGCAGCTGGTTCCTCTCAGCATACCTCTCATAAGATTTGGCAAGCTCCACCATACCATGTTTGAAATTGCAACATGCTAGTCTCTGGTTGGACTGAGGCGCGACAGTTCTCGCTTCAACAGCACCGTCTGCATTACCATCATTAACACCACCTGAAGTCGGCAGACCGGAACCCTGAAAATAGCATCACCTATGACCAGGCCCAGGCAACAGCACTGATAGCACAAACGTGCCACCACTGAGGCCGCAGTATCCAAACCTCCATGGGACCCAAAAATGGTATTTGCCACAAACTATAAAGTGAATGGACGCACATCTAATGTCATCAAGCATCATCAATCGAGTAGAGTTGCTTGGGTTCCGCTGGCAGCACTGCCGTCTGCACCTGCATGTGCACGTAACCATGGAAAGTACTTCTTGCACCCCCTGCCTGAATTCCATGCAAAAACAATGTGAGTGCAAAAGAAACAAAAAAGCACATCCAAGTTGAAAACTCTGAAAGGCAAGATGCGCGAAGATTTACGCTTGGATGTCGCTCCATCTCTGACCATGAGGCACACACCCGGATCAGCCTTAAATGCCTTGAAATATGCTAGAAACTTGCGCCGACATGCTGTGTCTGGTATGAAAATGCCAGTTTGTTGGCCACGGTTGATAGCCAAAAAGGTTTTCAACCATGTGGCCTGATGCATCCGTGTCCTCTGCCCATGACAACAACTTGATGTCCGAGCAATCGACCAAAAGCCCAGTAGTGATGTTTTCGCACAACAAACAAACACCTTCAAAAATGCAATATCAAATCAAAGCCTGACTTGCCTTGGCATATTGCGCCATAGTCAACATCGTTGTTGATCCGAATGTCGGTCAACAACATCATTAAGGCAAGGCAACGCGTAACGGTTCAGAACGCTGGTTCGGAGTGGATTGTGGTTAGATAAAATTAGATACATTTTTAGCTTCTAGCATGTATCCCACATGAAACTCACGAAGATGCCTTTTGCTTAACAGGATGGCAATGTTTGTACAGACGGGTTGCTGGCCGCCACCTTTTGATTGACTTGGAAATCCGCTCTTTGATGTTTCACATGTTTTTTGCTTGGCTAGTGGCACATGCACAAATTCCATTCACGATTGTGTTTGTTTGACATGTTTGACATGCTTAGGTGTTTTGGGATAAACTACCATGTTCCAGAGCCTATGGTTCATCATCTGTTCAGTGAAAATTGCACGTCGGCCAAACCATTGTTGTGTAAAGCTTATGTGCTTGGCGAAAATCACGCGCTTTGTGAGGTGAGTGGCCATGCCCAAACCAAACACAAGTTCATGTAGGATTAATGCGTGCTTTTGATTAATAAAACCTTAGATGAAAAGAAAACTTTTCGGGCCAAATCCAGGGATCAAAGGCTACTTTAAAGGCCGAGGCTGATTTTGGGCCAGAAACCCTCCGGACTTAAAGAAAATTATCCCCGAAACCTAAGGAAATACGGGCCCAGCTAAGTTTTAGGTTCTAGAACTTAAACTTAAACTTAAACCTCAAACCTGCTTCTGCAGTTCTAGAAACGGAATAGTAGTAGTAGTAGTAGTAGTAGTAGGAGGGAGCTACTAATTCCACACTTCAGAAAGGGTCCTGCAAACCGGATTTGCTTACTAAATTTCATTAAGAATCTCAGGGCTGCTTCCGGAGCTACCCTTTTTGGGTGCCGCTGCATGGATTCATAGAAAAACCGCCCAAAATAATAGAAAGCTTCTCGACCATTTCCCGATAGCAGCCAAGCCTGCTTGAAGAAGCTGCAATACTTATGGCGTCCACAAATTTGAATAGCAGAGAGGAGGACTTGCCCACTCAAGCATTGCTTCCTGAACTACCCTTTACGGGTGTTGTTGCATGGATTGATCGAGCAACCCTCCACGATGATAGAAAATTTCCGGACCATTTTAATCAGATTTCGATGGATATATTGATTTTAATTTGAATCCTATCAGAGATCAGTGGATTTTAATTAAATGTATATTGATTTTACTGGAGCTCAATCAAATTTCAATTGATTTTACGTAGATTTATTTTTATTTTAACTGGGGTCCAAGCAGAGTTCACTGGAATTAAACTGGATTTAAACTGGATTTATATTGATCTTAACTGTTCACATCTTGGTTGTTACAACAGCCAGCTAAAAAGCAAAAAGCTACGACTAAAGCAAAGCACTAATTCGCGAACACTCCCTCTTTTGATTGGTGGTGCAACAGCGAAGCTGCTGAGCTATCAAAAGCAAAGCGAATCCGTATTCAAACCCCACTGTAGAGTTCGGTGAAACGCCCAGACAGCATATGAAGCTGTAAAATCAATGACAAGGTGCATATAGATCTGTAAGCCGAAGCATTTCAATACCATAGCCACAAAAAATGTATTAGAGCAAGGCCGACCTAAAGGTCTTCAGTGCTGAGCGTTCTGAGTGGAAGCACGCCGTGCGTTTCAACACCCAAAATATCAAAGCATAACATAAGGCGTGGAGGGTGGGTGTCAAAATGCAAAGCATGCAGAAGCTGCTAGCCGGTTGTTGTACTTGAGCAAGTACAGTAACGTATAAAAAAAATGAAACTTTCATTCAGACGCAGTCAAAGAGTAGTCACCATGCGTGTCACAACACATGCGCTGTGGCATGCCGCTCCTCTTATGAGAGCTATCATAGCTGCCACGCTGTCCGTCCCTTGGGACCAAAGTGACAGCAAAGGCGCCTAGCTGAGGTGTGAGACATACAGGGAAACCTGAATATGCAATCAAAAGTAGAGCTGTACAAATGCATAACAGGAGGTGGCCTCACTCTGAGAACTCATGTTTGGGCATGTACCAAACAAAGAAGGTAACGCTAGTCAAAGAGTGGAGCTTTTTGGGCTTTTGGCCATCATCATGCAGCCAGGCATTGTTGCTCCAGTACCTGACGGTTTGGTAATGCCAAGACGTGAGGTACTCACCCTGGTGGATGATGACCGCATGTGTGTTGTACCTGTGCCAGGCGGCGTCAAGTCTTTCGTGCGTTGCAAAAAAAGGGGAGATCTACAAATGAATCCAGCGCAATGGCAACATGATTGCGCCGGGCCCCATCCCCGCATGATTCAGTTGCAGCAGCACGCAGTCTGGTGCAATCGCAAGAGCGTATGCGCGAGTCTGGTCGTGGAGCCACTGCCCCAACCCCTTTCATCGAAGCAATAGGATTCTTGCACGGGGTTGTACGTCTGAAGTGCTGTCGCAATAGCTTCGTGATATCCGCTAGATGCAAAGGGCTAGCTACTTCAGAGTGGGCCAAGAAGCGAACCACCAAGCAGTCGGAGGCCTCACAGCAGATCAGGTGTGGCAACTTGAGCGATTCGTGGTGACCGAGGCACCGTCGCTTCTTGCACTGATATGCGGGCATATCCTCTTCTGTCTGTACTCTTGCACACGCTGGGGTGATTCCATGTACATCCAGACTATAGAAGAGTTCGTCTCATCTAAGATAGTTCTTGTTGAGACTGCCACGTCGCATCACAAGACAGCCAAAGCCGCGAAGGACTCCTCCCTTTTCCTGCCTCTGCTGTGTCTGGGTAAATGCTTGTGTGACAAAGCTTGGTCAACTGCCTGGCTGAAGTGTCGAGCGCATTACAAGCTAGACCAGTTCAAATACAGTCTCCCGTCTTACAATGAGAAGGCGGGAAGGTTCCTCGAAGAGGCCATGTCCTCTTCCGAAGCAACTCTTTGGCTAAGGGAACTTCTTTGTTTGACAGGCACCGCAGAAGCCGCAGCGTCCAAGGTGCCATCGCATGGACTTAAGGCTACGCTGCTATCGTGGTGCTCTAAGTGGCACCATTATGACCCCGAACTGAAGTCAGTTTTGGTGTACTCTCGAGACACATATTCGCCTCTCGCTGCAAAAATTCATTTGATGCTGAAAGACATCAAAGGTGGAGTCTTCAACCTAGATGCCCCGCGAACCGAATTGATTGAGAACCTCATCAGAGCAGCTGAATCCTCGTCAGCCGAGTCTGAGGTAAGCAATCCCGATCTCCTAGCAAGTCCTTAAAGCAGGAGAAGGTCAGCCCCTTCCCATCCCTGACGGTTTGGGAGGCGCAAGCGTACCAATTTTTTACACACGCTGCTTCCGGAATTGCACACGTTTCCCTGGACAAAGCTAAGCTTCTGCGCGGGAGACCCTTGATGGCTCACAGCAAGATTCGCAACCACCATCACATGTTCCCTTGCAGTGCACTCGGGCTCCCTCTTCTTTTTCGCGCATTCGCAAACTGGGGTTCGCAAGTAACAGCAAAAGGATTTCTGCTGTTCAGCGCCTTGGCTTTGCCACCGCGCACATATCATTTCTCCCTGGGCGGGTTCGGGAGGGTCAAAAAGAAATCTCCAGCTACAAGTCACGCAGGACGCAGCTGGTACAGCACAGTAAACATGACTTACTGCTTGCTTCGACATGTTTGACATCTAGTGTCATGCCCAACTGCATGCTTGGGCCTGACACATGCTGCCGCACAACATGTGTTGACATCACTGACGCACTGACATCTCTCATTCTAGACTGCATCAGCATCACACACAAAACAACTCGGGACGTCTTTCATGCGACACACGCATTAGCAAGACTGCCGATTGCCTCATAAAACGCTATTAGACTCCGCAAGCTGCGCTAACTGCTAGCGTATCAGCAGCTGGATACAGTTTTGATGGAGGCCAGCAGACATACAGATCTGCAAACAATGCGGGCGATCGATATAAGCGTAAAATGATCGATGCCGGGTGGCACCTACCAGACAAACGTGCGCAGCAGGCTTATGGGCGCAACCAGACCATTGTCGGCGTCCATAATCAGCCAACGCAACTTATGTTCATTCACCGCAAATAACCTGGCCTAACTTATCTGCGAAACCACTTGAATCGGCCATTGCATCAGACATCTTGCATTTGCTAGAATTCTCTGCAAGCTGCATTCAAGAACGTGTTGAGTCTGCAATCGAGAGCTAGCACCGCATGACCATTGTGGCGGGCGCAGCCTTGGTGCCCAAGCTAGCCACCAGGAAATCATGGCCACGGCTGAGTTAGAGAGCTCAGTTGAGTTCGCCAGGAGAGCGAAGTCATTGGCGGTAACCGAAGCCAATGTCGAAAAACTAGCCAAAGCAGGCTTCGACACCTTTGGCAAATATGCTTTTTCTGTGCCGTATAATCCGGCCAGTAGCGATGAAACCCCTCTCCGTGACCTGCTTAAGGCTTAAGACGAGCCTTGGCGCTGACCCGGATGCCGGCCAGCTCGCATGCTTGCGCCGCCTCTTTTGGGAATCTCACGCGCTTGCCCTGACTGATCTTAGGCACCGGCAAGAACATGGTTCAGAGCGCGGGCAAAGAAATTGCCAGGTCCACAGAGCCACGCAAGGACTAGCGCAATCGATTGCAAGGTTTGGTGTGGAGCCCCAAGAGACGAGCTAGTAGCCCGTTTTTGTTCAAATGGCTGAATGCGGTCACGTAGAATCAAGTCTGAGTTTCCCGCACTCTCGGGGCGGACGGCAGTCTCAAGATCTTCCCAGGCCAGCCCGATCCGATGCACTACCACAGGGAGCTTAAGCTTCGAGCCACTTTTCATCGCATAGCCCTAGCGCTTGACCTGTCAGGGATCTTGACATTCGCAGTGGTATGGCATGTTTTACAAGGCAGTCTCCAGAGGCCAAATCCTCAAGACGGACAACAGGCCGTGGGTTCTTCTCTCAGAGGAGACAAGGGAAAACCTAGCCGGGTGGCCTGGCTCGGCACCTCCTTGCCACTCCGTCTTCAAGAAGCTCACGGAGAGCCAGAAAGTCTTATCGTTTTTTGAATCCGCTGCCGACGCCACCTTCGACTCCTAGAGAGCTAACCTGGACCTTCCAGAAGGAGCTTGCACTCACACTGAGAAGGGAAGGTCATTGTTATGCTAAATAGGACAGCTTTGCGCACTCTTGAGTTGCCACAAAGAAGCAAACTTTTTTTTGTCCGCGCGGGCGCTACCCTTAATTCCGGAGTCAGTCGCCAAAGAGACATGTCGAATGAAGTTGCCACAAACAAAACAAGCTAAGAATACGCCGTCACGCATAAGACTCAGGCAAGCCAGCGTCTCCACAAGCTGGAATTGCACGCTAGCGCTGTCTATCATCTATGGTCTCACATGGAGTTGTACAATGGCACCCGCAGTTGTGTGCTGGCCCAATCCTGTTGCGGAAAGTACTGCCAACGCTCTCTCAGTTTAGGCGAGCGCAGGAGATAAGGGTTACCTTCTGGATCACCTGCATGTGAAGCCGGCCTACGTGCGCTAGAAGGTCCTCCATGTTGTATTGCGAGAGAACAGTTCTGCCCTGTGATAAAAAAATGATCACCTATGACCATGCATTGCTGTTTGATCATGGAACTTTGCAATTTTTCCTACTCTTCTTCGAAAAGCCACACTGAGCAATCCATAACAAGCTGTGGAGACGCAGACGGTGGGATTTCGTGGCGGCGGCTGTAAAACGGCCACTAAGAGGCGTCCGCGTGGCATTGTTCTACCAGGCGAACCTTGGTGGACACAGCCGCTACTGGGAGGCCTTGCCGGGTTTTTCGATCCTGAACGAAGCGCGTCCGGAGTATTTGCACGCCGCACCACCTCGCGGTGCATCGTTACGAGCACGAGAAAAACCGGTTTCTCCAGAACTTCAAGCCCCAGGTGCACCATCGCCATTGAGGCACGCCTTTTTTCTTCCCCGCAAAGCCTCGCTGATACATCCATTCCAATGGCTGGTAGGCTAAAACAAGGGCAGAGCCTTGCGGTCACTGCCAGGACTAAGTCAGCGATCCGTAGATAGCCGACAAGGAGCAATAGATGAAGTAACTATAATCGCCATTGGGCACGCCACCAGTCCAGGCTTGCGTCGAACTAGAGCTAGAAGCTTGGCGCCGTCTTTTAACAGATTGGAAGCAATCATCCTCGATCACTGCGCCCATGAAGGAGGTCGACCCTAATCTCCAAAATGGTTGTGCATCCAATGTCCTAACGTGTCTGATTGCCTCCTTTCTAGAGTCCGACCCGCCGCCCATTCCTCGGCTGAATGAGAACACGGAAGGCATGATTGCGCGGCATCCTTAAGTGGTTGATGATACCTTGACCTTGGCGTACGGTGGGAGCTGTTATTTGAAGAAGTAACTTCTTTCTGGCCGATCTGTCAGAATCCAAAGATGCTGCTCGCCTTGCGTCCATGCCGACCACTCCGACACAGAGGATGTGCCGCATTTTTCCCTTACTGATCGTCCAAAGAACATCGTGGGTGGTCGCGACCCTCTCCTTCGCACTAGTAAGAGCAAGGGAGATGGGTGATGCCAAGGCCTTGTGTTCATTATGTTGCCAATCAACGGCCACTCTCCTTGGAATCCAGATTCGCGAAGGCAGACACTTAGCACGCTCGAACCGGAGAAATTTCCAGATTAAGCCGAAGTACAGGTTGTTTACATTGCCCTCCGTGAGCAGCTTGCACAGTGTCGGCTTGTCATAGAATATCAATAGGCTGGCACGCTAAGTTGTCGAATTTGTCTTGTGTGTTCACTACCTTTCACCTTCGTCCAAGCAGCATTCAAATTACTGATTGCTGACAAAATTACGCCAGCTGCGACGGCAGCTGCAATTACTACTCACTACTGAGGTCATTGCAGGTGATCGCCCTCAGAATTCAGATTCACCTGATCCATCATTGATCTCAGCAATTCTAGAAGAGCTCAGAGAACAGCTAGACCATGATTCATGATCAAATTGTTCGCAGGGCATTGATGCTCGTCGGCACAGTGTCGTCTGGTGTTCCACATTGTCCAATGAGACTTTGGACAGCATTGAAAGCAGTAGCAGCTCCAGTGAAATTGCGCAACATTCATTGGACATTGCTACTGACAAGTTGACTGATTTTCATGCCCAGAGCGTGTAGGAGATGATTGTCCTTCGTTGCGCAGCATCTCACGTAAGACATTAGACATTCTTCCCTACGACAGTTATTCAGGACCTCGCAGTAAGATTGAGATTAATGATTAATGCTCTTATGCAAGATGTTGATCTCAGGTCGCTTCATTCAGAATTGAGAGGCATTACCGATGCAGTTGAGGATTTGCAGTACGATCACTTGTCCATGATATCCTCATTGACTTCAGTTGCGCAAGGTATTGTCAAGCGACTAGGCCTGATCAAAAGCACAAGCATATGGACTATTGAGAAGTCATTGAAGATTCTCATGAATTGGTGAGACATCATGTCAAGATGAAACATGCTATGTTCGCATTGAATCGTGTTCAGGCTACCTTGCCTATTGATCAGTCAAGATTGACTGGCAAGCGTATCACGACCATGCGTTTCAAAGATGGTACTTCTTAGATTGTCACTGATCAAGATTTCAGGACATTGTCAGACCCAACAGTCTCAACGAGAGATTGGACTGGCAAGACCATATTCATGATGACCCCATCAACGCCGGCAGGTACTGCGATTGCTGCTCCTGAGGTACCGGCCTCATTCAAGCGAAGAATGAGACGAAAGACAAGACCCGAGCACAGGGAGCAGTCATCAGCATCATGGGACAAGTCATCAGCATCATTGCCATCGCATTCATTGGATGTCCCACCCTCCAACCCATCGTCAGAGGTGATTGAGAGCCGAGGGACCGAGAGTAAAATGATTGTCGAAGAGACTGAAAAGTCTATTTTGAATGGCATTCGATCGACCGGAGAGTTCAATCATTCTATGAAAGATGATTTGGCGCGGCTCTTCCACACTTCTGACCCATTGACAGGATTGGAAAGGACGACAACTATTGGCTTCAGTTACCTGCGTATTGGATTAGAATGGTTCATTCGAAAAGGACCAATCTGGTTCATCCTGATGATGATGAGCCTTCTCCTAACGCATCATCTGATCCAAGTGCATTTGGTGATTTGTTGCTTGCTGACAGGCACACTTACATCATTGAGTCACAGTTTCCTGCTTCGAATGGAACTGAAATTGCTGACTAATGGTGTAGTTTTCTCACTCCGGATGGCATTGAGCAAAGTCCTGATGAAGATCCTCGAAGGGAGGCTTATCAAGTTTGGAAAGGATTCACTGTGTTGGGATTAGTTCCAATTGAGTATGAGAAGCCTGTGCAAGAGACCATTGACACTACAGCTAGAGTTGGTAAAGGTTTTTGAAGATTCCAGGCGAACCGACATTGGCCGAACGTCGGCAACACGAACTCACTCATTTACCGTTTCGTGGTTGGTGTCTTCATGCGTCAAAGCTAAGGGTAGACATAGTCCTGCTAAGAAGCAATCTGACAGACAACCCGTCACTCAGATTGACAGCTTCTTGCAGCTTGCGATATCCAAACTGGATTGTCTATGGCCGTTGTTGTTTTTAAGACAGGTGAAAACGATTACGCCATTGCAGAAGTCAAGAAGTTAATTTACGAGTGCGGTAGGACATTTGGCATCCTCCAATATGATCAGGAAAGTCCATTGAAAGTTGTCTGTCAAAGGGTGTGTGCTGAACTTGGAGGTCTGTCATTGCGAGCTGCTCCCCGTAATCATCCGCAGTCACATGGTTCGGTAGGACAGTCGCAACGTACATTGTACGGCCAATTACGCGCACTATTGTACCAAGTTGAGCACAACACGGGATTGAAGATTGATTCCAATCATGCTTTGTACCCTTGGGCTGTCAAGCACGCGAATTGGTTGATTAACAGATATCTGGTCCATTCGGACGGCCAGACGTCCTATTACCGCAGATGGCAAAAGAATTACGATGGCGGATTGCGTCATTTCGCTGAGAAGGTGTCGGCTAAGATTGTAGGTGAGAAATCCAGCAGAAAAGCCGATTTTGCCCTGGGAACCGCAATTTGGCTTGGTAGAGATTCTGAGGCTGATGAGATTGTTGACACTGGTTTTGTGAAAGTTCGTATCGCGCGTAGGAATTCTCCTCCATTGCAGTGGACCTCAAAGCATTGCCTTGGAAGCCCAAAGTTGCTGAAGAACAGACTATTCAATTTGTTCTTCCCAAGGCATTGACCATGACAGGCATTGCTTGAGCCCCTCCAGGATTGGAACCCGCACCCAGAGATTCTTCAAATCAGGAGCCGATTGACCAGATGTGGCATTGGAAGACCTTTCTAAGGCGCAAGCAGAAACTTCCATTGCTGAGGAGCTTCATTCTGCTGGCATGTCGCGTCCATCAAAGGAATCTGATGACCGACCAACTAAGGCATTGAGATTGCATCCCCAGACGCACACCTCCAGCTAAGATGCAGCGGATTGCTTCCGTGGTCCGTTGGATCGGTGCTCAAATTGCACGGTGTCAGTAAGGCCACCATTCAGGATGGCACTGAGGTTCCGATGACAACGAGGAGTAAAAGGAAGAATTGAAATTGACAGAGCCAGTCATTTGGGATATCTCAAAGGAATACCCTGAACGGCCCAGAAGATTGGCATGGAGAAAGAGATGAGTTCCATGAAAGAATTCAATGTTTACACAGAGGTTCCCATTGACAAAGTCACTTCCGGGCAGTACAAGACCACCAATCTTGTTGATCAATGGGCGCAATACCTCGGTTGATACATACTTGGTCAGCAAATCGGCAGGGTTGTCCTTAGTATGAATTTTGCACAACCTGAGCAATCCGGAAAAAATGAGGTTCTGCATGTACAGGAATCTCAATTCAACGTGCTTAGTGCGCTTACCTGTTCCAAATCTAGAAGCAATGCTCTTTCCTGCTGTGGAATCAGTGTAGACAATGACATGCACACGTCTGGCAAACTCGGCTTCAAGGATCAATGACCTAACAATCCTAACAAACAATGCCTCGTTAATGCCTTGTCCAATGGCATAAAGTTCAGCTTCGCCAGAAGACAATGCTACCGTATCTCGCGTCCCAGACGTATGAACAATGTCACAGCCCAATATCTGAATGGTGCTTCCACTCGTCGATTTACGAGTCTTGGAACAGCCTGCCCAATCACTATCTACATAGCCAATGACATCAATGGTGCTTTTCCAACTGGCAAGCATCTGATTGGGTCGCAATCTGAGCACTGACTGCCTCGCGCCTGCCAAATACCTCAACACGTGCTTCAATTTAGCAAGACTCTCCTGAGTAGGTGCTTTCACATCTCTATTCAATTCTTCGACAGCGTATGAGCAATCAGGTCGAACGAACACAAGCCACAATAGCTTACCAACAGCAGTTCTGAACTTCGAGTGCTCAAGAGGACAATCTGCGTCTTGAATCCTCTTCAACGCAGTCGAACCGGTAGTGTTGACTGGATTGGAGAACTCATCTTGTACACATCCAACAATTGCTCAAGATACTGTTGAGACAGCAGAATGTCAATGCTGTCGCCGTTATGACGCCATCGTCTTCCAAGAAAGGAATGTTCAGTACGAGGTTCAAGTTTACCGGTAATCTTCATAGGAAGCTCTTTGTTCAAGTGGTCGACAAATTCCTTGTCTTTTCGCCCGTCACCCTAGGCTTGGTTGGTTTTTTGTTAGTTGTTTAGACCTCCGCCCCTGTTGTTAGTTGGTCAGGTTGCCTACTTGACAAGTTGCATGATTTTGAGGTTGTCAAAACGCAATTTCCGCTTGAAGAGCCCTGATTGATCGCAGAAGATGTAACAATGCTCTGCAATGAGTGCAGATTCTGCGTAGGGCAGCTTGCGTCAACATTTTCTCATTTTACAGTTTACAGCAAGTTCAAGTGTCCAAACACCTTACAGAAGCTTGTACTAGTCATGTTTTTTTGCTGCGTGTGCGTTGAACGCAAGTTCTCAAACTGTTGGCGCATGTTGATTTGCCTGATCTACGCTTGCCAATGCGCGCAATGTCGCACACCCCTTCAAAACTTTGGTGCGCAATCTGAGTAAAATGGATTCTGGGCACAGCAGCGACACATACTCTTCCATGGATTCTTCCAGAAATGATGAGCAGTCCCTGCCTTAGCTTGGGAGGAGAGGCTGAGTGGCCGTACTGAGAGCAAAAGTGCTTTCGACGCTGAAGTACCTGGCGTCGGTGCATATTTTCTGATGATGTCACGTTGACACACGACATTTTGGCACAAAGGTACGCCCGCCTTGCAGCAAGGGTTCAAGGCAACCCAAAGGGGTATAGCTGACAAAAGACTAGGGCAAAACAAGAGAGCGTGGCCCCGTGTGGAGTGTGCCTGCTAGCCAGTGTCCTGGAGACGGAGAGAGAAAGCAAGAGCCGAAGGGCCAAATTGAGGTACGCAAGCAAGCTCGATTGAGTCCTCATCCCGAAGCAGCAAGTGAGTGTGCAGCGGGAGTTGACGGAGTTGCCGGCAATGTTTTTTTTGGTTTTGATTTTGTTGAGTGTGAAACAATCCAACTCTTTAGTCACAATCGGAACATGTTTGTCACATAATTCTGCGATTGACCTCCGTTGGGTCAAGCGTTGGAAGACTGAACTCGAACTTTGTGTGAGATTGGTCGCTAGAGGCTGTTTTCAGGATGATGAGAAACTGGACACCGACACGTTATTTGCTAGCGCCCCTTCTTGGTCACTTTATATTGATGCTGCTTTCCATTGCTCGTAGATGGTGCATCTCATTAGCCGACATTAGTACGGCGTTCCTTCACGCAGTATATTGACTGAAGACGTGTCGTATTCCCTCCAAAGAAATATTATCCCGACGGCAACTGCCTCTGGAAGCTCAATCGTGCGATGTATGGATTAAAGCAGAGTCCGCAATTATGGCAGTCGCATTTCGCGGCAGAAATGAAGAAATTGGGACTCCGTAGGTGTAAATCTAACAGCAATCTGTATTGTCATCCTTCCCAGGAATTGTATGTCCTGCTTCTGTCGACGACCTGCTCCATTCTTTTCCGTGAAGCTACTGTCTTTATTGAACCTTGCATTGAAGCTACATGTTCATTGCAATCAGTTGCTTTGTTTGAGGGACCGATTGCATTGCGTGTCAGTGATTGCAGTACATGTTACATGTCATTGCAGTTGCATGTTTATTGCTTTGCTTATTTTGCTTATTCACCGAACGGTGATTACAACAGAGACATTGACGTCAATCTGTCTATTGTCAGAACGGATTGAGCCAGATGGGTATCTTTATAAACGTATTCGGGTTAATACGCATCCAATCAAATCATATCAATATCAAAACCTTCCTCACGAAGCTCTAATCAAGATAATCAATCAAAAGATGCATATCAAAAGATGCACTGCACTCACACTCCTTTTGAATGGTGGCGCGGATCCAACCTTGTCTCCTGACCACAACCATACGCTGACGGTTCAAGGGTGGAACCACACGAACAGAGCCCGACCGAAGGCGTGGGGTGTAACCCAAAGGAAATGACACGCTACCACTTGGTCTTCTCCGCCAGCTTTTGCTTCTTAGTCGCTGGAGAAGGAACAGGATTCTGCAACTTTTGATCTGAGCGAGCCAGCTCGAACTCCCGGTAAGCTGACTGCATTGTGTCAAAGAGGGACATGGGCAGCATGTCAAGAGAAGCTTCAACCCGATTGCACAAGGAGAAATGCTCGAAGCGCATGTCGGGAATGTCATCAGCCTCCACGTTTTCTTCCCGTGGACGCCATTGCAATCTCAAGCGGGAACCTGCTAAAAACAAGTAAGCCGAGAACTGCATTAGGATACCCATCAGAGGCCACTTCATGGAAGAACCTTTCGTGGTTGCCTGCGGATTGGACCGATTGTCCGTCCCGGCGGTGATGACGGCAGGTAGCACAAGTCCCGCTGGAGAAATGTACGGTGCAAACACCACGCAGGCCACGTAAGTCGCAAGGAGTTCTGCACTTAACCATCAGGCTTGAACAACCAGGGGGTATCAGAAGGACTAAGGACTAAGCAGAACCACCTAGCAACCCCGGAGGAACCATCCTTACCTAAGAGCCAACCCGCTAAGACGACCCGTCCGACCTCGCACTTGGCATCGGTGCGGAAGAGCTGCCGTAACTGCGGTGCTTTGTGGGGCGCTGGGACCAGGCGATGCCCTTCCCTCAGCTGAGCACGCAAGAAAAGGAGTGACAGATGGACCAAGGCCGCAATTTGCCTGCCTTCTTGCATTTGGCGCGCTCCTGGCCTTCGTTCGACCCTCAAGGAAATTACTTAGGTCCTCTAGGCGCCTGCCCCCACGGATCCCATGTCCCTCTAGTGGGTTGGCGCCGAGGCTCTCTTGTGTAAGCACCTGGCGCAGGCCTTGGTCGACTCCGTCATAGCCCCCAGCACAGGCGAGGTGTCGGTGCAGTCTTCGGCAGAAACATTTGCGCGCAAGATTCTTGGCACTCCAGAAATCCAGCTTGCAGATGCCTTGGCCTTGGCTTGGCTTCTCCCGAGAGAGGACGTGCATAAAGCTACGCAGGCAACTCAGGGCGGCGCCTTCTACGCGGGGGCCTTTTTGCGTGGGGGCATCTTCGGTCTACGCGCCACCTGCAATTCACACCCCTCTTCGATCCAATGCTTCACAAGACTTCTGCGCATTAACTTCCCTAATCATGTTTTCGCTTCTTTCTGGCTCTTCTTCAATGTGCTGACCGCCACGCATCGTGACTCTCGCAATGCGGCATTTCCAAATCTCTTGCTTAGCTTGTCAAATTTCACCGGAGACGAGGTATGGCAGGAGGAGCCGGGCGGCCCGGTGCTCCGCTCCGTCCAGGGAACACTGACAGAAGGCAAGTTGCTTGATGTCGCGAGGTCGCGGCGCTGCAAGCACATCATCGTTTTCACTGCACAGAGCCTTGGTCTGGCGAGCGGGTTGTTCTGGCGGGGTTCTCTGTAGACTACTCCGGCCTGCAGCATTCTGAAATTTGCCAACTTCTTGAACTTGGATTCGCGTTGGTTCCGACGCCTGTGGGGAAGGGGGGTTTGTCTGAACCACACCAATCCTTTCCTCCTATCTTCGCTTCAGGTGCACAATCCTCGCAGGTTGTTGGTGGAGAGCAGACTGCTTGTACGTTGCAGGTGCCCTGCTCTGGCGCACAGGTCAGGTCAGGCCCAGGCGCACAAGACCAGTCATCTGGTTTAACTTCCCCTTTTCAGGCAAGTGCCATGTTCAGGTGCCCAGGTCAAGTTAGGTTCAGGTATCACGCCAGGCCCCAGGTTTGCAGGATGTGCCTAGTGCAGTTGCCCAAGATCAGGTGCCCAGTCCACGGGCGGAAGGTGAGCTAACCCAGGATTGCGCAAGCGCTCGAGGCCCGGTGGGCAATGCTCAGGCAAGGCTCAGCATAGGCACGCAAGGTCAGGCGCCCGGCATTCAGGCCGAAGGTTGCGCAAGCGCCGAGAGTCAACGTCCATCGCCAGGAGCGAGTGTGGTCCAGGATATCTCCTCGGAGGAGGACTCGGGAGGTGATGATGCGTTTGACCCGTAAACCAAGCAGGTGCTCAGGCCCCCCGATCAGGCGCAGGCATTCTGTGGGCAGCCCTGAGTTTGTAGACGGTTTTGGTCTCTGCTCGCCGGGTAGATGGAGGCCTCTCCAGAGAGGAAAACTTTGCTCTGAGGTTGAGTTGGAGCACGCAAGGGCTTTGCAAGGGGTGCTGAGAGACTTCGTGGTGGCAGAACTACCTGACCCCAGGAAGGCCGCATTCATGCTTGCGTCAGGTCACCTTAAGGTGTCTCCGTTCAGTCCTGCTAGTCTGGATTCCCTGAGGGAAAAGCTGGCTTCGTTGTTGCCTGACCCTAGCTTGGCTTTGGAGCGCCCCGAGGGCCAGCCATTTTGGCTTCACTTGTTGCATCAGTCACTGGTCATCTTAGGGGACCCTGATGCTGCGATCCTTGTTGATGGAGAGGCATCTTTCGTTGAAGGTGTTCCATTGGGGGATGAGCATCCGATCCCACGCACACCACAGGTTTTCCGGAAGAGGGTCAACTTTACATCTTTGAACGTCACAGACTTTGAACCGGACATGGCCAACTACTCCTCGGCTCAACTGTCGTCTGCACAGCTTGAAGAGCAGTTCCGGAAAGATGAGTTGGCAGGCCTCATGCTCCCCACCACTGAAGCAGCCGTGGAGGCAGAGTTCGGGCCGGGGAAGTTGTTGGTGGCTGCAATGGGCGCGGTCGCCAAACCTAACGGAGAAGTAAGACCCCTGCATGATGGTACCCACGGCATTGGGCTAAACAATAAGATTCGAGTCTTGGACAGACTGGAGGTGCCTGGGCCCAACGAAGCTGTGGAGATGGCCGCACTAGAGCTTCCAAAACCTTTTAAATAATTAAAAGGGGATT
>CAJNIZ010036836.1:21010-67400 GCA_905231905.1 Symbiodinium pilosum | reverse complement strand
TATGGAACGGACACCCAGCTCAACATCACTTTTCAGGTATTGCATTCGATGGTCTGGAACGGAGGGGTCTGGAACGGAATTCGGGGACTTGATCCGGAGCTCTGGATCGGGGTCTGGATCGGGATGTGCGCTCGCCCTTGTTCCGGACCTTTCATATTGAGCGGTAGCCACATGTCAACACACATGTGCAACTTCCGGTCAAGCTGACCCTAAACCCGAAAGCTGAAACCCTAGTTTGATTGAATCGAGTTCTGCCCATGAAGTCATCCAAGCTGCTTCTGAACACGCTGTTAGGATCTCCAAGGCCTAGAACACGCAGAAAGTTGCTCCAAACCAGGACGGGGAAAAGCCCCCACCTCCTCGCGACTCTCGCCTGGAGGAACGCCTTCCAGGCCAAAAATCATCTACGAGGAAGAAGGCTCCCATTCTTTCAAAAAAGGTTGGGTCCTTCACAGTTTATGGGGATTGCGGGATGCAGGGGATGCCCATGAAGGATTCCAGAAACGGTAATCTTGAGAAGGTCCCAAAGCACACTCTGCACACCATACCTCAGTGCAACTCCTCGAGCTGGCGAGGTGAAGGGGCTCTCTGCCTAGGTTTCCATGGAAGCTGGCTTCCAAGACAGACTTGGGGCAGCAGCTGATCTAAGCTGGGTCGCTAAGGAGGCCAAGGGCGGCATCCTGCTTTGACCTGAGCCACAAGCACCCTGAGCTTGAAGGCTCCTAGCCCAAAACATCTGGGATTGCAGCCGGCAGGGTTTCCATCCCTGCTGGGCAGAGGCGCTACGGAAGATGCCACCTTGACATGGCTCAAAACTTTCCACTGTGAAGGCCGCAGTTAGTCTCTCCCGCGCGTGATGTCTCATCTGGGCTGGTTGGCTCTGCTGAAGGCTCCAAATCACTTGCACGACTGAGCCGCTGGCAGCTGGCATGGCTTCATAAATAGCCTGCCCCTGCACCACTCACAAAGTTGACATGTCTTTGGATCTCTTGGCTTCAGATGCGATTGAAGCTTGAGTTGAATCAAAATGTGTCATACAGCCGACTGCGATCAACCAGGAGAGGCTGTTGCCTCTCCTTGTCTTTCTGTTTGCTTCACGATGCCCGGCCATTCTGTCAATCTTAGCATGGTAGAAGGGTTGGACCTCTTGTCTAGAGCTCAAAGACCTGAACCTTGATCGGATACACTACCCAGCTGATCTGCCTCCGGAATGTCCATACCAGGAAGCCTTGCATCCATGCCCACCATCCTCAGGGGCCATGGTCAGAATTTCAACAACGTTGCAAGGAAGCAAACACCGCGCCTGGAGTGCCCATGCATCAGTTCCATCAAGGCATCCGAGGACCACTCCTTGGGATCGCCTTTCAGGGTTGAGGGATCAGCTCAAAGGGGGGGTTCCCAAAATTAGAGGATTTGGAGGGGGCCCCTATAATGAGGACTATAGTACACTGGGGACCCCGTATTAATTTAACGGAATTAGCGTATAATGCTTAATACTCTGATCTACTGATCAAACTGTTGATTGTAAGACTGGCTGTTGTACCTAACAATGCTAACTTCCTGGAAGGGAGCATGACACAACCCTCCTGCGTGCCTTGTGGCCCTGCATTGACTGATGGCTCTTCCCGGGCACCCCAGTTGTGCATGTCCTGTCTGAAAAAGCATTGACGCAGGGCGTCTTAGCAGGCCCTCTGCTGACTGACCTGCCAGTAACTGAGGCTAGGTCAGATGCGCCGCTGACTGACGTACCACCTATGACAGTCTTTGCAACTCACGATATATATTTTGTAGGCATTGAGTCTTGCCCATTGACTCTTCTGATCCAGACATTAGATGCTTACTTGCTATTACTCTGCAACAAATGCGCAGACCATGCCAGGTGACATTGCCTCCTTCTGCAGGAGGATTAGCACTTCCACCAATTCCAGAAGTGTGTGAGTACTTCGTGGCCTGCGTCAGCTGCAATTTCAACTACATGCGTGCAGCACCATAACCGGCCCCAGCCTGGCTTCGCGCGCTGGCCAAGGCAGCTCCACTTGTCAACCGTGGAGGTTCCTGCTCACGGCAGACTTTGGGCAGCTGCCCTTGAATCGGGAACTTTTTAAAACCTGCGCATTGGCTATTGTCGCTGCAGATTTTGCCCTCTGCGCATGCATGCACTGTACATTCCTCCACGTGGCTTCTTGCTAAGCAGGCCATCGCTGTCTACGGCTAGAAGCTCTGGCTGCACGGACCTGCAGTTAAAAGATTGGGACATGTGTATGTCTTTGCTCTACAGTGCCCATGAGGAGGCTGAAAAATGGCAGCTTTATGCTGCGAAAACGATCAGACATGTGATTTGATGCACCTTTCGCAGCGTGGATCAGGCTCAAGACTGCGCTCCCTGGGCATACCCTTCCTCGGCTTCCACACTCTGCGCTACAGCTGTTCACTTATCTAAAGCCTGCATGAGATTCATTTGTGCTCCTTAGCTTGCAAGTTAAAGTACATCACCCATCATCTCTGCAGGGGGTCCTACCTACCGGTGCCAAACAGAAGATCCGAAGTAAAGTTGACATGTGGTAATTGATCAAGTCAAGACTTACTCCTTAATGTCAGTTCAAAGCCAGGCAGCCCAGCTCAAGGTGACAGATTTGACGTTGCTTTGAATACAGCCTTTTCTTTCAGTCGCTCAAGCTCCAATTGCAGACCGGGATGCTCTGACAGGCAGCCGCCAGTGTTTGGAGGTGCCATGATCAGATTCATGGATCGCTGTGGCATACCACATGCAGATCTTGGGGAGTGGAAGGCAAGCACTCATATTTAGCACGTTGATGGCTAAGGTCAAGACAGTGTTGTGGACAGCGCGGAAGGTGGAGAGCGCAGCCTGGGGGAGAAGTAACGTTCGGATTTTGCCCAATGGCCATGCCTGCACCGGTCCCAACATGTTCCCGCCTGTGGGCTGACAGAGGGCGTTCCGAAGAGGAGCGGTAGAGTGCCCACGACATATTCCGGTTGTCGCATGCCAAGGAGCACACAATCGACCTAGGCTGCATTCGGTCAACAAGGCTGGGCAGCGAATTGCTCAGAAGCTTGCTCAATAGATTGTCTGGGTTTTGCTGCTATCGAGCCGAGCATCGCTTTGCAAACCGGCAAGGACCTTCACAGTTTTTGCGGCAAGCTGTCCTGCAGCACCATCGTCCGCATTGAAAGGCGGCTCGCTAAGTTTGCCTCAGCTGAGCGCAAAGAACTGCAACCAACGCCCCATCCAGGGCATAATGTGGCCAAAGCGCACATGGTGGTTATCTTCTGCTCCAGGGCATCGCCTCAGAGCCAAAAGGGCTGAGGCTTTGATTCGGGATTATGGAGAATCAAATGGGAACGATAATGTAGACCGAAATGGGCACACCTATTTCGCTTAGGGTTTAGGATTTGGGGTAGTGAAATGGAAGCCGAAACGTAGCTTAGAGAACCCTCAAAGGAGGCTTTCCTGTGCCGCTTGGTGGCAGTTGTCAAGCTGCAGCTCCGAGTATGACCGGACGTCGCAGTCCAGAGACGAGAAACGCAGAACTCCGTGAGCTTCCTCCATCTATTTGTATACTGTAGTGTTGCGTCAAAGCGTTTGAAATCTACGAGCAGGTGCGACCTTGTAGATGCCGTCCAAAGGACGGTTGATCAACCTCGGATTGGTCATCTGGTGTCTTTTGCTGGTAACAATGAATTAAGCAAATTCGAGCAGGTGGCGTGGCCAGGCCATGTGACTTCGCCGCCTGGCCCAAAACATGTTCTTGAGATAGGGTTCAGCAAGCTGTGATACATGTTGGGCCTCGAAGAGATTAGGCGCTTCAACCGCTGAGTTTGAATTCACCGCTGATCCATCGGGATTGCGGGGTACGTGGCCTGGCGAGAAAGCCAAGCCTGTCCTCAATGCGTCAAGTGCCTGTGGCCCAGCCTACCCACATGGCCTCTGCCTCGCAAAGGCATGGTGTCGTTCCAGCATGTGATTCATGACAAAGTGCTAAGTTAGCTGTACCTACTTCAACACGCCTCTGCAAAGTTCAAGGGGAACTGAAGGACACGGAAATGGTGATTGGCTGGAAGCTGCAGCATCACCTGAGATCAGAGGAATACATGTTAAGTAGCATGTGTTAGCTAAGTAGCATGTGGTTTTGCCGTGCTGAGGCTGGCACCTTGGACAAGTCCAGATGTTCTGCATCTGTGGGTCTTAACGGCATGAAGGCGGCGGAAACACCGTAGCAAACCTGATTTTTCAGGCTTTGGGCCTTCAAACTGCTGACCGCATTTGTCCAGGGCTATACTAGAAATTTGTGGTGACTCATTTCTGGCCAGCCTTCTCTGCCATCCTCCAAAATGAAAGACATGGCGCAAGGTCATCTGCTTTGCAAATGCCGCGCAAAAGTAGCACCTGTATGGTGCGGGACTCAGTCCCGGGGATCCGTGATCTGATCACTGTTTTGGTCAAAGCGCGCACGTGCTCCCAAATCTCCATGTAAGGACCAGGTAGTGTTCGACGACTGTACCATGCTTTTGGCTGCCAAACTTGTGCTCCTTCAGCTGCCTGCGTGCCTTTTGATGGCACTGCTGCTCGGCTTGCCACAGCACTGTTGCAGAATGCATGGCACTGCATGGGGATTCCTCGTACACTGTAGTAGAGCTTGATCTCGCTGTGGAGGAACACATGGCAACACAAGTTGTTGGCACCGGTTGCTTAGTTTGCGATCCCGAAGGATGTTTTTAGCATTCGGGCCGCCCCGCCAGCCGCAGACCAAGCTGCACCCACAGCTGCGCTCGCTGCCTCAAACCAAAGATCAGCTGAGCATCTTCTTAAACAATAATCTGCGAAAATGATACGGATTAAAGGCACATTCTTGCTCCAACTGCCTTCATGAAACAATCTGTATAATTGTTCCTTAAACGATGCTTGCATACAGGCAGCCTCGGCAGGGCTCTCCAAGGTCTGCATGGCCCCAGCTGCTGCACTGGCAGCGGTGCTTGCAACAGCTTCATAGGCGAAGCCTCCTGCTTCTCGGAACATCTCGCTTACAGCCTCAGCTGCTTCGTCAAGCCACAGCACAAGCACCACCAACATCTCCAACATCTCCAACTCTGCTTAACACTTATTAATAATATGAATATGAATTGAATATTATTTTCAATATTACTATTGTATTAATCAATAATATATTTTCAATCTCAAAGGCAGTGCCATTGAAAAATGAGCTCCTCACGGACTCCACGACAGCTTCGGCGCGGGGCTGCCAACCAGCACGTCGCGCCTGTTGTTGCCAGGCCATGCTGTCTCTGTCGGCTTGTCGAGCGCGACCTTCCTCCAGAATGACTCGCTGATCGAAGCCTGTGAACCGAGGAAGCACGTGGGAGCAAATTACAGCGGAGGCAACATGCTCGCACCTGTAAAGAACCTGTTCCAGCACCTTCGATGTTGAAACTGCCTTGAGCGCGACCGAGACCATGGGCGGCTTTGGTGGGTCGGGGCTCAAAGCTGCCTCAATCAAAGAATAGGACCTGCCGCTGCCGCGACCTTCAGGCGGAACACTCCAGAAATAGAGTTGCACTGTCAAATCCAGCTGAAGCAGCTGAATCTGAAAGATCCAGGGGTCCGAATAGCCAGGGACCGGGACTTCTAGCTGCACCAGCGGGCAAGTGGAGGAAGCTAGCAGCTGCAGGCCCACATCAAAGCACACCACACCTTCGCACGGTGACTTCACTGAACGAACAAATGTCACTTGCGGTGACTTGTCGCCGAGCTCGATGTGAGTCAGGATGCCTTTGAGCTCACGCTGACCGATGACATCTCGCATGTGCTTCCAGCCGGGCTCCAATAATTGTTGCAAACCACATGTCGATGTTACGTCTACCTCTGCCTCCTGGCCCTCATTGGCTTCCGAAGCCTCTGAGGTTTGCTGCAGGTACTTGCTGAGCAAGTCACGCTGCCGAATTGCATAGCATCCTTGTAGAATGAGTGCAGCACCCAGTGCCAGATTTATGGCAACAGAAAGCAGGAAGAAACTAGTGGAGGGCCTCCATAGCGCTAGCACAGCAACAACAAGGATAGCTGCGGCAAGTCTGGGATCAACAGGAGCTGACTGGTCGCTGGTGGTTGCTTCAGTGTCGGAAGAGCGGCGTGCGGCTGAGCCCGCCAGATCCCCGGAGACAGGGTCAGCGACTTCCATACCACCGTCAGACTGCTCGCACGCAGCATGGCTTGCTGCTGGTGTGCGCCCAGGGTCGCTCACAGAGGTGCTGCTCGATGCAGCCTGCTTCTTGGGCAACTTCGAAAGCAATGATGCTTTGATCTTCCGGCCCTTTTCTTTCAACGACTGCCGATGCTCCATTCCGCGGTCTGAACACTACTAATTAGCTGCACGTGCTTGAGCCCACAGTGACACAATGGGGCAGTAAGTTTCAACCAGGCAAGATTTTATCCCAATGACACAAGCTTGGGCTCACTCACCAACTTGTACGGCAGGCTTCTATCCAAGCAGCGATGCGCCCTCGCGCAACTTCTGTTTCCAGGTACTCGAAGGCCGCCCCTTGTGTACCAACCCGACAAAAAAATCCTTACAACATGCAGTTTTCCGCTACCACTGAAGCAGGCATTCTTTGATGCGGCGAGGACACGCATCCTGTTGTAGACATCCGCCATACTGACGCCAGCTGCTTTCGTCTCGTACTCCGGGCAGTGAAGGAGCAAGCAGTCTATACAGGAGAGCCTGAGTATGAGCAAATTGCCACGCAACAAGGAAGGAGACCTTCCTGTCTTTACAGTTGCTTTGGACAAGAATGTTTCTGTTGCTGAGGCGCTGCAAGCGATTCAAGCTTCGAGTCAACTCCTTGCAAGCCACAAATACTTTTGAAGGCACGACAATACTCTCTTCAAGCATGCCGTGCCTGTTCTATCCAAGCAGGGGAAATGCAGTGGAAAAGACCTCACGGTGCCATGCTTGCCATGGGAATACGGCAGCTGCCTTTGCAGACCGGAGAAGAGCAAATGCCAAAGGCGGCCAAGTTGCTGTCGTTGATCTTCGTCATGTTGGGAACTCCTTCGGCAAAGGCCAGCTGCTTGCCCAAAACGTTGCCAACCTGCAACCATGCAGTGACAGTACTCCCGCGAAGGTCTTGAGGCTGTTTATCACCTCGCACAAGGCAACTTGAAGTGTAAGGCGTTCTAGGTAGAACCTCTTTGTTAGCTACAAGCAGGGTTAGATGACTAGCTAACAGCTCGCTCATTTGTGGCTGTGGCAGCCTGCAGCGTGTTTGCTTTGTTGGTTGCCAAGTCTCCATGCACATCTTGGAATCACTTGCCGCCAAAGTGGTACTCCGATACACCACCCTACACACGAAGCTTCACAGGCTTTGTGCAAATCGTACCTAGTATCAAGTCCTCCTTACATCAGCCATCAGTGACGTTCAACCAGCAGGCGCAAGCACTTGCAAGTGGCCTTTGTCGCCACAATGATCTCATCACGGCGCACCTGCGACAAATTTGGCGAGAGAAGAGAAATTCCTGTAGCAGTGCACAGTCAGCGACCCAGTGTTCACATGCCGGTCCTTGCGGCTTTGCAGCATTTTCTGCAAAATCTCGCCGGCCACCTGCGCAGAGTTGCAACGGCAAGGGACGGACAAGAATGAAGCCCAACCTCTTCAGCAACACCGTCGGTATAGTTGGGAGCCAGATCCACCTTTGCCAGTTGCCGTTGAGTTGGCCGACGACGGTTGCGCGAGCTGCAGGCGAGGGGCAAAGTTGCATCCGAGAGAGACTGCCAGCTCCAATGCTGCCTTGTGAGCATCTACATCCTCCGGCCAAGGGATGAAATCGTTTTGGCATGGCTCTTTTTGGGACTCTCAGGAAGTCTCTCAGGTTGACATCCTCAAGTCGGTGGCAGCCAAAGCCAACGGGAGAGATGTGGAGGCCGGTGAGCCCCAGCGCTCGCACATTACTCCTTGAGACCCATTCTGCATAACAATCACAAGAAGCCGAATCCCTCTCTGCCAGACCATTTGCATGCAAGATGCATTTCCAGCTTTTTTCGTACCTTGGACCAGATGAGTATGACTTGATATACGGCGTAATGAGACGGACCTGAAGCTGCAAGCGTAAGCCTCTGCAAGAGGGCCTCTTATGCCGGGTAGCAAGGAATCTCTTCGTCCCATCAGCTGTCGCGTGAGCTGAGTCGGGCGGAAGCTCTTCCGCCGGCTCACACACAACCAGATCAGCGTATTCCTTGGAGGCAAACCCTAAGTCCCTTTCTCATTGAGTGCTTGTTTGACCATATTCGACAAAGCAGTTTGCGCATGAAAGGTGGTTACTATCCTCTTGGACAGGCATCGTAGTAATCGTATCGCTCTCCAAAACTGACCTTGAGCGGCACACAATCCGAGCCATCATCAGCCACCTAAGCTGGGCAAAATCGGTGTCCTGTTGCTGCTTGCGGCAACTTTTCTTTGAGGGCTCCACGACTACTCCTACATCTCCTTCCTTCAGCAAGCCGGACGGCTTTGCAAACCCAAGGCGGACGCAATCTCCGACCTGAAGCATTGCAACCCAGGCGGCAAGGTTGCTATGAAGCAGGGCTTCGGCCTTGGGTTTCCTGCCTTTGGCTTCACTTTTACCTAGGCAGATTCGCTGAAGCTGGCCGCTGTCACAGTGATCGTTGCCCCAGGTTCATTGCCAAGACGCCACCGGGAGCGAGTACAGGGGTAGCATGGGGGTTCTCACCCGTCTCGAAGCAACCTTTGTCGAAGCACAGAAGGCAACCGATGATGCTCAGTTACGCGATGTTGCGGTTACTCACAGGCGTCTTGCTTTTGGTTATAGCGTTCGATTCTCCAGTTCTTTCAGCTCCTGTAGGCTGGCTCTAGCGTCAGAACACTGATGTGCTGTCATTCTATTCTGCCGTGATGAACACAAGGTCCCAGCACCAACACAATAGAACACAACTTGTACCAGTGGGCGGGGCGGGATGCAGGCCTCAGAGAGTCGGGCAGGGAAAGTTGGAGGGGATGCCAAGGCCAAGGCACGTGAAGGGAGCGTACAAGATATGAGTTCATGAGACGATACAAGTAGAAGAACATCGAAACCGTGTAAACAGGGAGAAGCCACGGCAACATATAAAGACGGAGGACAGCGGAAGACGCACTGGAAGAACAAACTTCGCGCGGTGGGCTGACTGGGCGGTCTACCAACTTTAGAGCGCTACAGGGTCTAGGCCAAGCCTTTGCAGTCTCCTGGTATGAACTGAAGACAAGGACCGCTGCCATGGATCTCGCGATGTGGTTGGGCTCGGGAAAGAAAGCAACGGATCTACTAGCACATCCATAGACGAGCTGTAGCATGAAGCTATGCCAAGACTACACTGTTCGCCCCGGCACTCCGGGGCACCGCATTCTTGGGCAAGGCACCATAGGAGAAACGCTCATGAGCCGCCGCCAGTGGTTGGTCAACACCTGCTTCATCACGAAACATTGGACACTAACACGCATCAATGCATTGCTGGCCTCCAGCCGAGCGCTTGGCACCCTTGCTCTCCAAGAACTTTGCAACTTCCCCATCTGCACCGTCTAGGGGCGTGCCCCAGCCCTGATCGCCAACAGGACGCTTCCACAACGATTGATAGATGAAGGAACAGAGTTCAGAGGCAGAATGGCTGTAGAACATCGCAGATTCTCTTGCCCTACCTCTGCTGACAAGTTGACATCTGCGCCACCATTGCAGAGAGCACTGACGCAAGATAGATGGCCGTAGTGAGCTGCCAGGATGAGTGGAGCCACACCATCTTCGTTCAGAGCATTTGGGTCCTGAGTCTGTCCAAAAGGGTTGAAGGGTCCAGAGTTAGTTGCCGTCTCGGGCCACGACAATCCGCTTCTCAATAAGAAGATGGATTGCCTGACGAAACGAAGCCTACGAGTACTGCTGAAGTGCAGACCGTATCTGGCATCAGCTCTTGTGCCTCTGGACTATTCCCGCTGGCAGCGTGGTGCAGCAAAGTGGAACCATCCTCTGTTCGCACCTGCCAAGCATTCAAATCGCTTTTGCGAGCAAAGGTCTGAAGCCGCTGCCCACCTGCGGATCACCACCTCGTGCTAGCAGCTCCTTGACGATATGGCTGTGCCCGCTTCTTGCCTGCTTGCTCTTAAGTCGAGCAGGCACTTTGAGCAGCGTTTGAGGTGCGGGCAGCCATCACCAACGCTGTCGATCCATCGTAGGCCATGTACTCATCCGGCTTGCTGCCGCCATCTAGAGCCTCCAGAACAGGATGTCTGTTGAAATTGAAATGTCAAGATTTATAATAAGATTTTTGCTGCGCGAGTCCTGCAATCAGGTAAACTTCTGCCTTTTCTTGAAGCTCTGTGCAGCTACGCCTCGCGCAGGCTCTCCAAATCGCCTTTGCGACTGTACTCGTAGACATCGTAGCCTTGGCTGCATGTGACAGATCTGCGGCCTGTCCCAGTGGTAATATGCAGACTGTCAGGGAAGTTGAGGATCTGACCTTTGTCCATGTTTTCGCAGAGACTCTAGGCCATGAGACTGATTCAGCTTTGAGAAACGCTGCAGTTGTTACAAAAAATCAACATGACTCGCCAGGCATAAGCAAAGCTTTGGATACTCAAAGCTTTTCAAGATGAGGCCTAGGAAGATAGAATCGACGAGTTACCAGTTAAGTTGGAAGGTCCAGAACTGTCCAGATATGTCCAGATTAGATTGATGGGATTGTATCCAAGGGGAATCCCTCCTCAAAAAAGATGAAGACACTGCTATATAACCCTATATAACCCCTATAACCCCATACAATGGAGGGCTTGGCTTCAAGCACTTTGCTGTGCTGCGCCTCACTCACGTCCTGCTTGCTGGCGCCATGTCTCGACGGAGACAGCCTGCAGTCTTTGTTTGAGCAGCAGTCCTGTGAGGCTCCAAGGGTACTGGATGACGGAAAAATGGAAACTACTATTTACGCATTGAAAGAGAGCACACCTGTTGCGTATGCCCACACTCTGGAACTCATCATGTCGCATGCTTGCCTGTCAGTCTTACGAGCAGCTGGAGACAGCGAATGCTTCGGCGATCCTTTCGCCCGTGCGCGTTCAGCCCTGGGCGGGTTGAAGGCAACATCTCTGGTCCAATAAAGAAGCACCACGTCACAGTATCATCAGAATGAGCTTGCGGCTCCCTCTCTTTCTCTTCTGCTCTTTCTCGCAGAAGCTGTTCGCAAACCTGCATTCAGTATTCAGCATGCAGATTCTGCATCTGAAGCTGAAACCAACAAACTTGAGCAGCATTGTCACTCTGTGGGCTGCAGTGATAGCTTCTGAGCCCCGTGCGCGAACAAGGGAGCGGATCTGCCGCAACTCAGCCTCTGACCTGAGTACATCCATTGCTGAAGGTCTTGAAGAGGTACAGCAAGCATAGCAAGCTTCATCAGGATCGAGCATCACTGGTGCGGGAGGCCGCTGCGGAGACCTCGCGAGCAATAGAACTTCCCTGAGTGCTTCTGAAGCTTGGCCTAGATGGCCTGTCTTTCTCAAGAGTTTGTGCGGGCAGGGATGGAACCTCAGAATGCACGCAGCTGCGAGAGTCCACACAGCTGGAATGGGTTGGAAGCCTCTTCCAGGGAGCCCATCTGCTCCCCACGCCGCGGTGCTAATGGAGGTTGAGCTCGGCCTGCGTCCGTGGCAAGGTCCAGATTTTGCTTAGCTGCAAGCCCTGCCCTGCAGAGAGGTCTCATGATTCCTCTCAAGCTCCATCTGAACGATACCCGAATTTGCAATCATGTTTCGAGGGATGCCAAAGGCCTCATGCCTGAGAGTGCTTATTCTAATCGTGCTCTGCGATGTATGCTGTCTACTACACAACAACAAATGCCGCGCTTTTCCTGAGTAGTCATGAGCATCTGAGTTAGCTCCAAGGCAAGCAGATGGTGCCTCGGCGACGACGTTGTTCGTCATCTTGATCCCTGAACATACAACACTGTGGCTGCTTGGTGAATGCTCCCAAAGTCACTTTGATCATAGTTGGTTTGCTGCTGCCGTCATTGGGTCGCACGTCTGCTCAACAACTCGTTTGTGCAGCCGGAGGCTTAGAAAACATCTGTCACTATGGCCATGAACGTGCCTGATCTTGAATTAAGCGGCACCACACTCACCCTACACTGCCTCGTCCAGTTCGCCCCATCAGCCACCGGCACGCGCTGAGGATGCATGTCATCCTGCATGATTGCGGCATCGATGATTCCAACTTTCAGCATGAGCGCATGAGTTCCATCCTGGCTTTTGCGATTCTGGGCACTCTCCTGGCCACACTCGGTGAAAGCTTCTGCATGAACAATTCAGCTGCAGCGACCCAGGTGTCGTTCTCATCATAGCTGTCCCCGCGTTCTCTGAATTCTCGGCGCTCCTAATATGCACATGACAAGTAGGCAAGGCTTTAGGGTATTTGCTGCGAAAGCACGGGAAACCAGTGAGCACTGAGCACTGCACTCGCCGTCGCCGTCCACGAGCTGGGCGTGCCTGGAGCTTTGACTGGCTTGGCAGACACGTGGCAGTTTCTCGAAGCTTGCCTCCGCCCGTTTCATCTCCCCAGTCTCCTGAGGCATCATTGAACCACATCGTCATACTCTTGTTCAGGACCCTTTGCGAAAGGTTCCGTCCAGAACAGTGCTGAGTCCATCTGGACCATCACCATTTTCCTGCGCAAAGATATCCTGCAAAAGCTCTTGACTGGTCCAAGACAAGGGCCTGAGGGCTAGCCGTCAACCAGGGAACCGGTGATGAGGTGTCCCTGCCATCCTTGGCAGAATTCACAACCATGGCCACCATGGCCACGTTGCCCGCATCAGAGAGGCGAGCTTCGATTCAGCATTCATCGAAGCGATGGAAAAATCTGCAGATTCCGAGGTCGTGTCTGGCAGCAAGCTCAGGCTGGAGTAGTTTTCGTCACGCCACGTCCTCCAGGCGTTGAGCATGTCACGCCCTCGCTTCTGGCGGCAGATCTCTTAGAGCTTCGTAAAGTGCAAAGAGTGTGGGTTGCAAGTGTCGCCTCTTGTCCCTCTCGGAAGCACGCCAAGATCCATCTTGGCCACCGCCTCGAGCAGGCCGTGTCGCTTTCAAGATGTAGCCCTGCGTGACCAACTTTTTGTCAGCACCAGCTCTCTCGTGTGGTCCGAAACATGCACAGCTCTGTGATGGGTTGGAGGTGTGGGCTGCTGATTCTGCATCGGGTCGCGAAACAACGAAGCAGAAGCAATGAGGTCTCGGATGGCTTGTTTTTGTTGGTTGCTTGCGCTGTGCTTCTTTTCACTTCGGAAGGTATGGTTTGATCTGCTAGTGATGATGTTCAAGGTGAACGAGAGTGCATCTATGTCAGGGATGCTGCGAACCAGATTGCCCAACATCTCTGACCGCTTTGCTCCCTGATCGCTTAGTTTGACCCCTCTTCTTGACTTCTAAGCTTGACTTCCGTTGCCAGTTGGGGATCTGAGGAAGGATTGGGGCGATGAATCCAGCCAACTAAGAGCCCTGCCGGTAGTGCTATCAACGTCCCTTCTCCTTCGTCTTCGTCGCGGTCGACGATCCTCTCCATCAACCCAAGTGCCTGGTAGAGAGACGCTGCTGACTCGGGCACTCATCAAAACCCCGTAAAATCCTCTCGTGTAGGCCAGCTTCATACAGGTCGCTTGGAATTTGATTTGGTCATGGCAGCTGATCAGAGGCTTCCCATGCTAAGCGGCATAACGAAAACATCACGGCCAGCAAACGCATCCAACGCCGTCCAACGCCTGCAGTGCCGTCGTAGGTCCCACCTCCACCTTGATTCAGTTTCGGCTTGTACCCGACTCCCCTCACGCACTACCTCGCATATGTGTATACATCGAGACACGATCTCTCGAAAATGCCTCAACACACAACCCCACACCAACATGCTGAGGGCCCTGCGTGAAGGCGAAAAGTCCTGACCAGCTGGGTCCTGCAGCCAGCATGAACCACACAGGAATTGATTACTGCAGGGGCCATGTAAGGGGAATATAGTATTGAATGTGAAGGATAGTAGATACAGTACGTAAAAGTTGGGGGAGCTGAGGATACCATTTAGAAGTTTAGAAAACAGGCCTTGCTTCGTCGACGCCGGGCCTGTCCATGCCTGCACGTCTCTCACAGCTGAGCATTGTTCTTTTCAAGGTTAAAGTCTTTGTACTAAGATAATCTGCCTATACGAACTACGTGGATTGCTGCTTTACCAGCAGAACAGACTCCGCGAACACACTCTTGCTATCGTGCTGCCTACGCGGACTATGCAGCATTCCTGTGCTATTGACAATTCTATGCAGCACGAACCTCTTCTTGCTCAGCCAACTACGCAGACTACGTGGGACAAGACTATTATACGTGCCTACGCGAAACTACACCACAGCTACGCCCTGCAGGCAAGAGGCTACGCGAGCACTCTTGCGGAAGCACTTCCATCACAGCCCTTACATACTCCAAAAAACCCTGCTCAGCTGACGAACTGGCTGCTACAGTCCTAGGAAGAAAGCCACAGGAGGCCATAGAATGCCATAGATGACATTTATAGTAACAGCAGCAAAAACACGAATCAGCAGAGGAATTGGTAAGTTTGAGTTCGTAGCAAAATCAACAAGAGCACTCGTTTTGCCGAGCTGCCCAGCAGCTCTCTGTCCAGGCACCTGGCCACCAACACTACGTACGACGTGGGAACCTTGTCTGGACATGTTCACGGAGATAGGACCAAGTCATGACAACGGCTGACTAGCATGCTGGTCAAGATACCATTTCGGGCGGGTTCTTATGACCGTGTTCGCATGTTCTCCGTGTTTCAATTCGTTTGCCGAGCAGCCGACCTTCTTAAATTTAGACAAGAACCAAGAAATGCGCACGCTGGAACCCCTGCGGTTTTCTTAAACTGACAACTTAGGGGGCGTTCTGGCTGACTACCATGCCTTACCCTCTTACCAGTGGCCGTCATGACGCGTGGTTGTTGTGTCCTCAGGCCCTGGGGTCGAAAGGGCCTAAATTGCATGGTTGGCGTCGAAGGTTCGCAAAATGGTCTACGTGTACCCTACATAACTTAACATAACTCTGAAGAACTCTGAAGAGGAATCCTCTAATATCTCCCCTGCATCTCCCGGGTCCCCTAGGATACCATATTATTTTCAGAAACTAAGGTCTCTCTTCAACGATTGCTGAACTGGATGCTTCCACCCTGCCACGGCAGGGAGGCAGCCCCTAGCGGCCTATCACCTACGATTAGAATAAAGGTGCTCCTAAGGACCGTAGGTCATCGGAATATTAAGAGAGGATAACAGAGGGGTGCCTACCTATAGGGGCAATTTTGATAACCTACCATTTTGTGCTTGGCCACAAGTGCAGCTGCTCTATACAAACCCACTTTCCATGTCAATGTGATTCTCCACTCTGGGGCCTGGGCCTCCTTGAAATACTAGAATTTCCGTTTAACAGTCCACTGGATTGTCCATGTGATTCTCCACTTTGGGGGTTGGGCCTCCTTACAGTGTTACCTAAACCCTAGACCGCTGGTGCTGTAGTATGCAAGGCCTTTGCAGCCTCGGGAGCCGCTGCAGCTGCTTTGGCGGCTAAGGCCGCCTGCCGTGCTTGAACTTATTTGGGAGAAGTGTTGCAATAACGAAGTTTGTTGAGCTCCCGAACACAAACTTCACAACTTTGACTACATCCTCCCGTGACTTTGCTTGAGCGGCCTGTTCTCGCCGGTGTCGCTCCTCGCAAGCGTTTGAGCAACGCAACACTCCAAGAGCTCAGCTTGTCTTTTGCATGGTCCTCGATTTCACGAAGCTCTCTTGCCACGCGTCGCTCCTCCATCAACTCCTTACAGCAGGCTTGGCACGGGAACTGCCAGAGGGGAACTGCTAGTCTTGATGTGTGTGAAACTCGTTTCCTGCTTCTCAGTCCTCCTCCCTCAAGCGCCGCTGCTCCTCCTCCTTTCTCTCGCGTTGCTCCTGCAGCTACATATCATGCCCGCGGCGGGCCCTCACACATCTGGACCCATCTGCATCAACTACGCTTGTTCAAACCCTTTTCTCCGGCCAGCTTTGGGCCAATGCTGGAAACCACATCCCCCAAGTCGTCTTTGCTACTCAGGGTCTGTGGCCAAAATCTGTCAAGGAGATAGTTCCTCGTTCGCAGGCACACAAATTGACTGGCTGCAACAAAGGCTAGGCAGCCATGAAGGCTGCTGCCCAAGCCCGGCACAGAATGACAATCCTCTGGGGAGGGGCCAGTTGCACCTCGTCTGTGCATTGCCAGCTTGAGCTGAAATCTCATGGCTTTTTCAACGCGAGCCCAGCACCTCACCAAGTTTTATTCGACCTCACACTAGCATTCAAAAGTACAAGAATTCTGACCCTTTTGCCACTCGGTTCGGACTGAGAGCTAAACGCATTTGGAACTGCTTACACAGCATCGCTTGCTCATGTGCGCTGAACCTCACTGATCCGGCGATTGCCAATCCATCGTTCAAGCGTGTCAAGTAAACCTCCGACTCCAGTGAAACGCCTGCATTTAGAACCTGGCTCTTCCGTGTGGGGAAGCATCACCAGTCTCGAAACATTACTCTTTGCCAATGCCTGGCAATATTCACAGCGAGGCATCAACATGCATCAACAACATCAATATGGCTGCCATGGGCAAGGGATGGCAAGGGCTAGTGAAGCGTAAATAACCCGTGTGGTGGTCAAGGGCGCCATGGCATTCCTGAACTGAAAGACTTCACAGAATGAACACGAAATCAAGGCCTCCAAGGCTTCCTCTGCATGCCTAAGTACAGCAGCGGTCATCACGAGCTGATGCATCTGAAGCCAGCCAAGCTGCTGTCCACGCTCATCCAGGAACAGAAAGGCAACCTTTCCGCAACTTGTACAAAATGCAAGGATCAATGCACCAGTCCTGCCTCTCCCTCCTCGCTGCCACTCATCTCCTTGCTGCTTGAGGCTGCAAACACATCGTCTCATTCTGCTTTTCTGCTCTCCTGGAGCTCGTGTAGGAACGATTCAGAGGTTCGCAGCCTGAAGTTGAGCTGCAGAGTCGAGGATAAGAATTCAGCTCAACTTGCTAAGGCTTGCGCATCCAGCCGGCCGTCCGGGCGCTGTTCGCCCAGGTGGTGCCCAAGGCCGCGTCACTGGAATGATCGACAAGGTGTGACAAGACTCTCAGGTTGACATTGCTACCTTTCTCGTCATGCTCAATAGAACAATTGTAACTACGCACCATTGAGCAAAGCAAGCGCTCAGAACTTCCCGGCAGTAACGTAGCATCCAACTAAGCAGCACTCTTCTGAATCATGCCGTGTACTTCTGCTTTGCATGAACCAGCCAGTTGCGGCTTGCGCTGGCACTCGTGCTCCAAAGGATTCTAGCGAGCACATGCATGTTCATCTGGATTGTCTGGGGCTCTTCTTGTGGCTTGGCTATTTTCCTCTGCCTCGTTTAGGCAATTGCCCCGGCAAGCAGCTGAATGAAGCAGCAACTTGGCCCAAACCGGGCGCCTGAATCGTTGGCACGCCTTACGGAAGGTGGCCGCCACCCACACCTCTTGCGCATACAGCATGCGCACCTGGCCCCAAATTCAAACGACGAGCTTCTTCCATTCAAACCATATGAGCCATAGTCTAAACTCCCAGTATACCCCTCAAAAAGCCCTATAATACTCCCTAGGTAATCCCCTATAAACCACCTGTAAGGAGTTTAGACCCTAAACCCTAAACTCTATACATTCTCCCACATATATATACATATATATATATATTTCCCCCCCTTCAGGAGTTTAGACTCTAGCTCATTTCAAGGCAGTTGCCTGGTCACCTTTGACCTCAAGTTGGAGGTGCGGTGGCCTGCCGAGGATGCCATGCCACTGTATCTTCTTACTGGTTGTTAGCAGAGGTTTTATAGGGATTATAGGGTGTATACGTATGATATATATATATATACATATATATATATCCATTGGGGTTATATAGGAACAATGGAGAAGAAGATGGAAACTACTATTTTGGGTTATATAGGGACTACTATAGAATATGGGAATATAATCTCTATATGAGCTACAGTCTAGGCTCCTTAAACGCGATATATAGGGGAATATACAGGGGAGTTTTATGAGGCTTATTTACGGAAATAGAGTTTAGATTATGGCTCATATCATTCCTATATAGTATATTCCCATATTCCCTACTAGTCTGCAGATCTATCTGGGGGCCTGGCACCCTGGGAAGCCGCTTGCCAAGCAAGCTCTGCTTCAATGCAAGATCGGCCTCACAGAAGCACAGACTTTACATTGTTTAGGGTTCTTACTGTAGGGTCACAGATTTGGGAGGTTTCCCTATGAAAAGGATTATAGAATTTCGTGAGCTATATAGGGAGTCCCCCTATCTAGGGAAACTACCACTTCAACAATTTAAAGGGGGGGTAAGGGCCAATAGTAAGGGCCAATACAGACTCGGATCTGCCCATCGCAAGTATGCGGCTGGACTGAAATCCCCTTCTCAGGATGCCATAATATGGCATACTTTCTTTTGTCTGTTTACAAGGTAGGTTCTGCTACACGTCACCACCCAAAAAGTTATCACCCAGGGAGCCAGCCTCAGGTGACTCAGCAAAAATTTCGGGCGGCTTTGAGAAAACTGCCATGAATCTGGCATTTCGCCTGCCCAAACGGCAGAACTCCCAGCAGGAGGTACCGTGCAGATCAGTTTCTGCACTCCATGCCTGATTCTTCGGGAGGTCATCAACGATGCCACGATGCAGCGACACAGCAGCCCAAAGCCTTCTGCAACCTGGTCTTCGTAGGAGGCACATTGACGGCATCTCCCTAAATCGGGAAGTTCCCTCTTACATGAAAAAGACAATCGTCCTCATTTTGGGGGGACTCCCTCTCAGAGACTTGTTTTCTTATCAGCTCCCACAGTGTCATCATATCCACAAGGGTTGGCCCTGCCTCCAGTCTCTGCAAATCAAGGCTGCGGAGAGGGTCACTATCAATCCTGGCCCAGGCAGATACTTACTGGCGGTTGGTAGGGAATGGGAAGTGGGTCATCACTCAGGGGCTATTGTAGGAATCCATTCCTACATTTCTTCCTAGCTGCCAGGAAAAACACGTGATAGGCAAAAAACTCACATCAAGTCACACAGCACATTCATTTACACCCGCAGTCTCCTGGGAAAGGCAAGCAGGAAAATTCTCTCAGGCCTTAGGCATCAAAAGCACCACGCATGAAGACATAAACTATCCCCGTTAATAAACCGTATAGTAGCTGCCCTATACAATCCCCATATAAACCCGTTTGAGGAGTTAGACTATAGCTCGCATAAAGGTACTGCCAAACATGAGTCCCGTCTTACTGAAGCAGCGGCTGGGGTCGAGGGAGCGAGCTTGTTGCGGACCTTACGGTTCGTGCTGAAAGCGCATCTCTGTGGCATCACTGCCGAATGGATTCTTGCCGCACATGATATGCTCGCTTCAAACATTCGTCTGGAGCTGCAGCAAGGCGAGATGCGGATAGCCCGTTTTTGTGACACCGCATGCAGCAGTCTGTCGATTCGAACTTCCATGCAAGGCACATCTTGAGCGCACTTGCACAGGCGCTCAATGCTTTGCCAGCTTCATGAGCTGGAGGACAGGAGGCTGCTTGAGGGTTGGCTCAATGGCTTGCATCGGTGGAAGCCTAGATGCATCTGCACATCTGTCCACGAAAAGCTCATGCAAGCTGCAGAAAACACGCAGGCATGCATGGTTTCCAGCGATGCCAGGAAGTTTGGAAAACAGAACCACGGCGGATGTGAATGGACATCTGTTAAACAGCATCTCACATCGGACCATGACTCCTTGAATCTTGTTACCTGCTGCAGCATTCAACGCCGTGCCATGTGCCATCCGGCATCGTGTCTCACAATAGGAAGGCTGTAACTGTCAAGGCAACCAAGCTGCTACCTAATCATCTGTCTGGGAGATGAGGGCAACTCCTCGCTTTGTCCAGAACTCCTCACCTCGGGACGCAAGCAAAACAAAGCAGGGCCAGAACTAACATTGACAAACAAAATCAGGAGGCTCAAAACGATATGCTACAATACATCTCCAGAAAGCCCAGCTGCTGTGCACGCCATTGCAGGAATGCGGAATGGCCAGGTACATGATGAAATTGGAAGAGTGACCACCTCAGAGCAAGTCGAGTGTCTCGTGAAAGCTGGACGGAATGACAAGGTGCCCTCAATCAGAGTTTCTGGCTTGTGGACAACACACCCTTGCGCTCAGAAGTCTTGTAGATGGGCGCCTGCGCTGAAAGAGTCTGCACTTGGCAAAAGCCATGTACTGCATCGTGACACGCCCTTGCCGAGCTGAAATGCGGCACAGAAACGTTGTAGAGCTTGTCGTAGTCATGCTCATCCTGCGCCTTTTCAACCTCACACGCGGTATGGTTATGGTGCTACTTAGCGTAGCTCTATGCAGGCAGACTTGCACTTGGAAGTCTAGGAGGCGAACAGGCTTCAACCAGATCGGTGACATCTCCGCCCAGAGGACCTAGCATGTTGATTGTCCATAGCAATAATAAGAGTAATAGTAATTTTAATACTAGTAGTAGTAGTAGTAGTAGAAAAACATCACCGAAACAGTAGTAACAACAATGATAATACAAGTAGTAACAATCATCGTAATAATAACAATAACAATACAATAATAATACTGATAATGGTACTGGAGGCTATCATTCTGTCCAAGCCTTGGGGAAGGAGTCCTCCACACACATGGCATCGTCGTCCCAACGAGCGCCGCTCATAAAGAGGCCATTGATGTAGGCGCCCTCAATGAGGCAGCACCCATGAAAACAAGTGTCTGCGGGAAAAACTACCTATTTGAAATCCCTCGTAGACGTAGACATCAACAGTGTTGTGGTAATTGAATAAATGTTTTGCTCTGTTGTATATGTCATGGCGTGGCAGGTTTTCAAGGCAGCCTTCTTGGGGTATTCCTCCGGCTTGAAGGCGGCCTTCAGGACCTTACATCAAGAATCATATGCAAAGAAAGCGGCAGGATGTGGAAGCCACCTACTCCCCTTTTCCCTTTTCATGGGGCTAAGCAAAGCCAAATAGCCTCGAAATTCCAGATGCAGCGATCGATGGCGATCTTGTCCTCGCCCAGCAGAGTGGAAAGCTACATCAGCGAAACCCAACCTTGATAAGTGCAAACCAGATTCCGTTCGGGCAAAGTTCTGCAGCACTCCCGTTAGGAAAGCCTGGCCATGTATGTTATCACGCCGGGAATCGCTCAAGGCAAGAAACTCCATGCCGCTCCCAACAGTGCCTGCTGGAAGAAGTAGGCCGAGAACCAGAACATGTACGGGATGCCTTCCTGCCGTGCACTTGTCTGCGGAATGCGCGAGCAGGCTTTGCGCTGCTTCCTTTTGCAGGCTCCTTGATCCAATTCGACATGAACTTGAGCCGACCAAGGAAGTCCTTGCCAGCTTCAAGTACTACGTAGTGTCAATGCACCTTGCCAACATGAAACACTGTTGCTTGCGAGCAGCATCCACATACGACTGCAGCCTCATTTCGGGTGAGAATTGAGCAGGATGCAGTGCAGTCTCAGCTTCTGGGTTCAGCGCGGCTTCAGCGAAGGGTATGACACTCCCATCCATGGGCTTGGGATGGCGTTGGTCAAACCTTGCTGGGGGCCCAAATTCATCTACTCAAAAACACCTGCACCTGCCATGTTGCATCAAATTACCTGTACTTTGGACAAGGCACATCCTTCCGCCACAGCCTCAAGCTCAGGCGAAAAGACCACCAAGCCTTTCACCGCCTGGCACGCAGATTGCGGGTGTTTGTTGGGCCACAGTGCCGGCTTTGATTTGCAGCTGAGACTTGCACTAAAAACACACAGGCACAGAATAATGCAATGCATTTCCCTGGGCTCATACGTACCGCTTCAAACCGCTTCATACTTCATGTCCCTCCGGATCACTCTGATGTTCAAAAACGATTCTCATGCAACTACTGCATAATTCTTTGAACACGCTGCCTTGATCAAATTGCTGCACGTGCCCTTGATGCGGTTTAGCAGCCTGCGCCAGAACTTTGATAATGATGCTAGTTGAATCATAAGTGCACAGGTGAAGCAAAAGCCTGTTGAACTTCCCAAGCTCCATGTGAAGGACCGTGTTCAGGCATTCGTCGTAGCGGACGGGATACGTGCGAAGCGCATGTCCCAGGTCAAAAGCTTCCTGGCGTGTGTGGAAAGGAATTTTCTGGAGGGTGCTGGCTGGGATGGATTATCCAAATACTCACCGTAGATAGTAAGCCTATGCATAAGGTACAAGGCCGATAACATGTGCTCTTCAAGCCAAAGTTGCGGGAACTCGCGTGTGAATATCATTCGCGATCTCTGAGTACTTCTCCTGAAAGGAGTAGCCCAACATGTGGTCTCAACTAACACATCAAGGGAGGCCTCAGGCGTTTTGACTTTGGCCCCTTCATCGTCATCATCTGCCGACGAGCTTGCTCCTTGGTGTGCATGGCTTTGGCACAGTTCTTCAGGGATTGCGCATGCGATTCGTGAGGTGCTGGCCGAACGAGCTCATTAGCGCCAGGCAGCTCCTTCAAAAAGTAAAGCCATAGAGCTTGCAGCAATCCCTGTGCTTGTGATTACTTGCTGCAGGGGGTCTTGGTGATGTAGAGCCCTTCGTTGATGGCCTGCAAAGCTGAGTGACTGGAGCTGTTCGGAAACTTCAACCACTGGAGGCTGAAATGCTGAGATGCTGAGATGCCGACGGCTGTCAAACTCGCGTTGTTGTGTAACCAGAAGACTTCGGGGGTGGTGCTGATTGGAAGTGACCTGACGGTTGACGAAAGGCTGCACTGCTGCACTGGTGGAGGGCGGTTGAGGATTTGGGGATGATCCGGCCTGATGAACTCCAGATAGAAGCTGAGTGAGTCTGGAGCTTTGGGTGCAAAGTAGGTGCCTGCGAGCCGACTGGAGCTCTGCGACTGCACTGGCATGATGTTCGGCCCAATGGTAAGAAGCTTCACAAGCATCAAGAAGCTGAGGCATACAAGGCACCGGATACCGAGAACTTGTACTCATCATCCAGGATCTTGGGTGTGTAGAAATCCTTGGGCAACCACGCCGATTATAATGTCCAATGTCTCATGTGCACACTGGCCTGCAGTATAGTGATGATGAGCCGCCTGTCCTGCAGAAGGGCCGGATTTGACATCACTTTCTAGGTTTTTCAGCAACAGTCTTGACATGTCCTGATTGTCTGTCACGCGGCCACCGTAGTTGGCCTCTGAGCCCATGTAGTTCAGCGCGGCATAAGGCACCTGTGGTCTTGACAGGTTGGCATGGAGTCAGGAGCAGAGACAAAGGCAAACGCACGCAATGGCAGTTGTGTCAGATCCATGAAGAGTCCAGGCGGTTTTTCAGACTGTTCACCAAGAGAAACGTTTTCGAGGCTGAGAGGCTCCCTCAAACTCGTTCAGGAAGTTCCGGAGCTGCTGCCGCGAGATCTCGCGGTCAGGCTCAGAGAAACCATAAGCCACGTTCCAGCCGACCTGATTTGGAAACCACGAGCGGGATGAGTAGAAGTATATAGGGCTTGACGCAGCCCAACATTTAAAACCTCCGAGGGCCCCAGCTGGTCCGAATCCACGCCGCTCCAGAATGAGACCATGGAAGAAGCAAAGGCCAAAGAGCCTGCAACGATTCGACGTTTAGACTCCTTCACAATGAACGAGCTGCTGCTGGGCAACATCTTGTGGAACTCTCTTGGCTTGTCACAGCTGTTGAACCTGAGCTGTTTCTTGCGAGCAAGAGATGCGAGGAGCATGTCAACCAAGGACATGAGGCCGTTATGCTTGCCAGGTAGCCACTCCTCATCGAAGCCCAGGTATGCTCGCAGTAAGGCCTGCTTCAGACCCTTTGGCGGCTCGATGGTCATCTTGATGCCTCATTGAAAGACGACTGCTGGCAGCCCTTATCCACTAAGCTGGCTTGGCTGTTATGCATGACACCGGTAAAACTACCTGGATACTCATCATGCGAATTCACAGCTGTCTCAAGCTCTTCACATACACATCCAAGGCACCCATCTGCAGAATCGAGATGGGGAAGGCAGGCGAAGGGCATGCAGTCAGCCACAGGCGGAACTCCTTCCAGAGCAGCTGCGAAGTGTTCATCTGAACCATGATCATGCAAGATGCACCTGGTTCATGCTCTCAGGGTCAAACTTCTCCACCTGACAGCAAATCAGACCAAAGCTCAGCCAAAGAGAAGCTGGTCAAATGCCAAGCAGCTCTCAGAGTCTGAGGGCCAAGCGATGGATTCAAGGGTGGGCATAAAGCTGGGCGCCAAGTGGCAGTTCTGCAACAGCACCTGGAAGGCGTCCACGTCAGGCGAGCGGGTTTGAACTGAGGAGCGGCCTACAAACTATGAAGCCGGCTGAAGATTCCTAATGTTGCGCAGGTAGGCTTGCGTTTCACCACTTGAACGTTTCCTGCCATTTGAAAACTGTAGCGGTACAAGCGCTTAAGAAGTGGAAGGCCCGTTTGACTCACGTAAGGCAGGCTTCGTGGGTGGCGTCAGCGATGAAAAGTGGACATCGCTTTGTAAGCAAGCTCCAGCAAAAGCAAACCCACTGTGGAAAGCTGAACAGCAACCAAACAAGTTGCGGCACCCACTTGCCGGACTGTGAGCCCTCGTTGATGCCAGCGATTGCCTGCACGAATGCTGCAACATGGCTCGCAGCAACGCTCATCCCCCCTTCCCGCCTTTGGACCCTGTCCCTGCCCCAAGCTGATGGGGTTGATCTTTGCCAGCATGTCCAACCTCATTGAAGTCCCCTTCCCATACTTTGTGGAGACCCGAGTTGCCGCAATCTAAGCATTCAGGATGCAGGCGAGGAACCCTTCAGCCAGCTTCTGGATATCAGCCATGGGGTCACTGCCCGAGGCCAGGATGTAGATGAGCCTGGTGCCACAGGATTCAGCTGCTAAACAACCCAGGTGAACCACACTTGTCCTAATAGGTAGTTTTCCCAAATGCGGGGACTCAATATAGACCCCCAAGTATTTTCATTCTTATGATACGGACCCCAAAAAAGTGCCTCTAATCTTGGGAAACCCCCAATTCTTGGGCAAGGCACGGAATTGCAGGGGTCGAGTCCTTGTAGCAAACCTGGCAAGCGATGAGTTTAGCTGAACCAACGACTATGGAAAAGTTGTCACTGCCGAAACCTCAAGCAAACCTGACCTTGTGCTCAACCATAAGTTTGACGGCTGTTGGGGGCTGCTGGAAGCATGACACTTCGTGACCTCCAAATCCAACGGAGGTGGCTCCAAGAAGAAGGTTCCCAGCTTTTCCTGCGGAACAATCACCGCTGTTCGGAACATCAAACAGGGCGCGTGCCCCCCTGGAAGACATCTCCCATCAATGGACGGACCAGACGTTTCAAAGCACTCTTTAGGCGTTCCCTGTCCTGCACGACATTCATCAGGGCACCCACAGTGCTGTCAGGTCGGAGTGCGAAGAGGAGGAGGGCCTTCTGCAGAGGGCTGCACTTCCTGCAGCACAGCAGTCAGCTTTTCCCAGTACGCGTGCGCAGCTGAATGGACATCTATGTAGGATTTCTCAAGATTGAGGCCGTATGTGGGACCCATTGAGACATGGAGATGACAACAGGATCGTCAAGGTCCCCTTCCAGTGTCTTGAACAATGCATTTTAGAAAATCTGGCATATTCATGGAACGCGCCGTTGGACTGTGGAGCCGGAACGCAGTAGCTTGTTCCTACAGGTGGGATCAGGCCAATTCCATGAAGCGCAGCTCAGGAGCAGTTTGAAGTTGTTCGGCCACTCCACGTCAGCAGGGACATCGCTGTCGAACACTTCCTGCATAGCGCATGGCAGGCTACATGAAATCAACGATGTGGCCAAGCAAAGTCCAAGTTTGAGATCCTGCCACTGCTTGATGTTGGCCGCGAACTCTCCAACGAAGCCATCGAACACATCACCCAGAGTCATCAGCTGGTTGATACGGTTCCAGCTCACAACGGTGAGCCAACCTGCGGCACACTTGCTGTTATACTGTCCCTTGTCGTGCTGGAGTATTCCGACATCCTGGCCTGAGTCAGCTGGCTTCTCTTCCTTGGCAGCACCGGGCAGGCCTGAAGTCAGACATTGCTGGCATCTTCAAGGTCAAACTCCGTCTCGTGCCTGTGAGCAAAGCCATCACTTCGTTCAGTTTGAGCTCTTTCTCCATCTCTTGGCATTTCAGACAGAGCATCACCTCAGAGAAACTAGGGCGCTTGTGAACTTGCAGTCGACTCCCAGCTACCTGGATCAAGGGATGGTTGTGCCAGGCAGCAGCATACAACAGTTTGTCTTTCTCGAAGAGGCCACGGCAAACCATGACGAAAAGCAACCTCTTGACATCTCTTGACCATCATGTCAGACCAGACATTTGCAGGCTGATAGGCAGCATAGCTTGGGGACAGGGTCTGCGATGCAAAGGCATGCAGGGTGCAAGAAAACTTGCACGCCAAGCAGCTGAATGAATGAGCGGAAGAGTTCTACGAAGCGTTCGTCCTTGCTTTCCTTCGGTTCTGCCAGCCTCCACAAGACAGCTGGCAGCTAGTACTTCTGGACAGCTTGCAAGATGGTGCCCGGGCACGGGAGAATTTCTTTGGCATGCGACCCGTGGCTTAGAAGCTGCGGCAGCTACAGCACATGATTACACTTTGACCTGCCTGATGGACTGGTTGAACATCGCAATGAACCAATCCAGAGAGAACCTGCAAAGCGCAGATCAGGCATTATCAAACTCAAGCGAATGCGGGCGCTTGAGTTTCGATCGAGTTGCTGGTACATGGGGTCGACAATGCAAAGGTCGCCGATGATGAAATAAAGAGCTGCACACCGGAGGGCATGATACCTTGGCTGGGACTCTCAAACTTGTCCTGCAAGCACGGCAGCAGGCAGCGGCAACAATAACAGCAGCAGTTACGTTGTTTTCACCAGGGTGCTTGTACACTTGTCTGACCTCCGCAATCTGCACAGCTGTAATCTCCTGCTGCTTCACCTGTTCCTCGATCTTGGTTCCCATGATCTTGGAGCTCGACAGGGTCTCAATCAGCTCCTCATCATCCAAGATGTTGCCAGTAGAAGAGCTCAGAAGCTGAAGGATCTTGTCCTCCAAGTCTTTCAGCTGTGCCTTTGCTTTGGCTGACTCGATCACTAGGTTCACGCGCTTCTCCTCTGTTGCCGGCTCCTCTGCAGCCACGACGATTCCAAGCATCTGATCCTGGAGGCCATCCTGCGTCGCCATGAAATTCAGGATGCTGACTGCGACGCAGATCTCAGGCGGGAAGTGCGGGTTGGGCAACTTCGTGGTGATGTATAGCCTTGGCTAAGGAAGCAACTCAGCGTCTAGTCTAGCAACTTGAACACCTACCCAGAGGACAAACCAATAACTGCTTACTTGCCACGCAGGCTGGGGACTTGAAATCCTTGGACCACTCAATGGTGGAGTCGCCCAATCTGACCATGGTCAGTGTGCCCTGCTTGAAGGTGGCCTTCTGCAGAACTGGGTCAAGGATGGCATCCAGTGCTTCCTCGATGTTCTCAATGAGCACAGGGGTACCGAACTGGATGCAGTTCTCCAGATCCCGAATGTATGGCATGTTGAGGCGCAGAGCTTTGATATCAGGGTTACTCTTCTTGGTCCACTTGTTGGCCTGCATCTGTGGGTCAATCATCAACGGCCAACGGCGCGAGTTGTCCAAAATGATGGCATTGTCGATGGACAGCGAATCATTCGGCAGATAATCAATCACCCACTGGCGGATCTTCACCTCGTCTCCGATGCATTTCCTTGGCAGTCAAGTACTCAAGTCACGGAACCTGCAGCCTCGTAGTGTCGCAATGAACTTTGGGAAAGATGATGTATGAGACCCTCAAGCTTGATTCCCTACGTACAATGTCCCACAACGTGGTCCTTCCANNCCCCCCCCCCCCCCCGCACACCACATTCCAACGTGAATACACCATGGCACCATGGGAGGCCTGAAACGTTCTGCAAACATGCCGCGCCATGCCAACCTAGAAAATGTCTGTTGGCAGCTGCAGACGTCAATCGCTTCCCAAGCTAGAGCTTTGATGTGCGAACATCTGCAGCTGCTGTAGACACGTATGATTTTGCACTGAAATGTCTTAGAGCTGAAGTGGACGCTTCCCTGTGCTGAAATGAAAGCCTCGAACACATGAAAAGTCATCAAGCATGGCAAGTCTCTGAAGGCTGAATTCTTTGCTGGCGGGGATTTTCAAGTCAGACAGCTTCTGCAGCCATCCATCGCAGGCTTCTTTGCGGTACTGACTTGTGAATACTCCCAGGTATGCAAGAATTCCAGAAGCAATCAAGATGTCGCCCGTCAGGTTGTTGTAGTCCAGGCCTAACTTCTTACTCTTTGAGGTCCAACTTGCCTGTTCTCCTCCCAGTCCATCAATCAACTTCTCTGCTCTGGCTAACTTGGCGGCACAGTCCTTCTGACTTCTCTGGAGCTCCTTGGCTTTTTCATTGGCCTCATGGAGCTGTGCTTCAAGATCAGCCACCATGTCCATGACCTCCTTTAGCTCAGCCTGCTTGGCCGCAACTGTTGCTTCCGCTTCCGCGACTTCTGCCTCGGCTCCGGCCAACTTCTGCCGCTTGGGCCCCACTTCTTTTGCGACTTTGTCGTACACAACCATTGCTCGCACCCACTTGCAAATACCCATTGCCGCCAGTGAGCCCTTCTTGATCTTCTCCGGCTCGAACTCCGGATCATCATATAGAGGCTTCACCTTGTTGATGACGGCATCAGGGATGTTGTCCTTATCGTAGTGCACCATACGGTTGATTAGCGATGGGTCGACCAAAAGCTCCTTCTTGGCAGCCTCCCAGTAGTCATCCACTTTGCCCTTGCCATCTGCTGCTGCTACCTTCACAGGCTTGACCTCAAACATAATGCACATGGCTTGCGCGGTCAAAACCACACCAGCAGGTGGAGTCTTCATACCTCGGACCTCACCCACATCACCCTTGGACAGTTTACTCAGGGCCTCCAAGGCAGCTTCATAGGCTGGCAGGGCAGCTGCCAAGTCCTTCTCGCAATCAGCCTTGATTGCTGCAGCGTTGGCCTTTTGGGCATTGGCCTTGGCTTCTTCCTCTTCCACCACTGCCTTCTTCTCAACTGCACCAGCCTGCTGAGCCTCGACCCTCTCTCGCATCTCGCCAGTCTCTTGCGCAGCCTTCTCAAGCACAGGCTCAAGGTCATTCAGCTCAATCTGCAGGGCAGACACCTGCTCCTTGGCGTCATTGATCTTGTCGAGTCCTGTGTCGTATCGCCACTTGGCCTTCTGCACGATCTGTCGTCGGGACTTCAGGGTCGAGATGAAGGAGCTGATCAACTCCAAGTACGATGTTGGAGTCACATAGAAATGGCGTTTAGCCTCTGCCAAGAACTTCTCTGACAATGCAAACACTGACTGCTGCGCCTGCACCATGATTTTGGTGACATTGGTTCTGATAGTGTCATCAAAGTCAAGGTCTTTGTCCTTGGACAAGAACTGGTTTGCAACAGCAGACAGGGCATCTGCAGGCCACTCATGGAACCAATCGATGGTACAGCAGTTCACCAAGCTGGGGAAACTGCGCAATCGATTTCGGAATGCGGATCCAATTGGCGACATGCAGATCACGATGTGGAGATTCTTGCGGCACTGCTCGACGTACCAACCAAAAATTTCTGCAGGCGTATTCTTTCCAACTGCATTCGCGCCTTTGCTGCACTTCTCAGTAATCTCCAGACGGTCCTCGTTGGCGTAGAGGTTCGGCACTTCACCAGTGTTTAGGATGGAGGACACTTCCTCTAGGAAAGCTTCCTTGGCGATCTGCGTGTCGGAGAACAAGAACGTCGTGTTGGTGTCCATGGAGCCACTCTTCATCAACATGCGCTTCATGTCATCATGCCATTCATTCATGCCGTAACCCTTAGACATCTCAATCTGGAACAGCTCGTACTGTGCAACATAAGTTGCTAGCGTGGTGGTTGCTTTACGCCCGCTGCCACCCACGCCGACAAGTAGTGCATTGCCGAGCGGAAGACGGAGCACGCGGATCACACGGCAAATGTGCTGGATGAAGCTCATGAAAAGCACCAGCTCCATCCGAATCTTGCTAACCGAGTTGTAGTCGTCCAGGCACTCTTGCACCTTCCCTGCGAGTTTCTCATGGTCCTGAATCTCCACATAAGCACTGGACTTCGGATCACAGAAATCTGCAAAGATAACCGGCTCTAGCTTGACAGCCTGGTCGTATGGGCGCTTGAGGTGTTTGTCCATGTTCCGTTTGCAGAGATTTGTGAACCAGTTCATATCCTGCTTGGTGGTAAGACGGTCCTTGAAGACGCGTTCGCACTCGTGCAGCCAGCACTTGGCAAGATCATCCACTTTTGGCAGGGATTCGCGTGAACACTGACAAATTCCCTGGAAGACCTTGGACACGTCTCGCATGTTGAAAGTGTAGTGCGACTTGGCTGGAGTTGGCAACAATTCCTTCAGGACCGTGGTGTAGACCTCCAGTGTAGCCGTGACGGCGCCAGAAGCTGCTGCCAGGACATCACGTGCCATGACGCTCATGAACTTGTTGACCACAGTAACGAAAATGCGGCTCAAGCTTTCCTCATCGAAGGGGGTCACAAACAGCAAGTTGAACCATCGAGAATAACGGTCAGTGATGTCATTCTTGCCTCCGCCAGGTGGGCACATCGCGGCCAGCATGTGGATGTCAATCAGCTGGCGGAACTCCCATCCTTTTCGGTCATACCATCCGTACCCGAATGGCGTCAGAATGAACATCTGTCGCAAAATCTCGATAGGCGGCTGAGCCCCATACTCCTCCTTGAAGGGCATGTTCAAGTCATCAATGAACACCAGCATCTTCTTGTTCGGTGGTGGTCCGAAGGTGCCCTTCTTGCGCTTGTCCAACTTGCCATCGATGACATCTTGCGTCTGGTTGGCTGTAGTCTGGGCCGAGAAAGCAAAAGCATTGGTGGAGTAACCATCAGCGCTGAAACCTTGCAGCAACATGCCTTGGATGGAGGCTGTCTTGGCCGTGCCTGTGGGTCCGCTGATGAGAATGTTGTAGCCTCTCTCGATCAATGTTCGGATCAGGAACTGATTGCGGCAAGTGTCAGACGTTGGGACGACAATGGTGTGATATGGCGTGTCCTTGGGAATGTCAAAGCCCTCAATACGCTCGGTCCATGGCTTCCACTTACCACCGTCAACAGGGTCAATGAAGGAGTCATGCAGCAAGCCCTTGCGGGGTGCAGATGGCATGGAACCGCCACCAGTGATGTCTACCTTTGCAAAGTCTGCCACAAAGTTGAACTTCTGCAGCAGGTCCTTCTTGTTGTCCATGCACTGGCGAATAATGTCACACACGAACAGGCGCCCGTCTGAATCAGTGCATGCACCACATGTCCAAGTCATGGTGAACCAGAAAAGCTGGAAAATCATGATCTCTCTGTCCATGAAGTTCTGCCCCAAGTCCATGTCGTCATCTGGCTCCTCACCCTCAGGGATCTTCACTTCGGGCTTGCAGAACTGTTCGGTCTGATCGGAGATCAAAGCATCCATCATCCTGGTCGCCATGCAGCAAAGCCATCCATCAGAGACTGCAAAAGGAGTACGTACCCGGTGCGTGCATTCAAGGAGGACCTCAAAGTAGTTGTTGAACAACGAGAACAGCTGGTCCCTGTGCTCCTCTTTGATGTAGTCAGGCAACGTGAGCAGCCAGGAGTCCACAATCGGCTTCCACCCCAAGTCTGTGTCGGGCTCCAGGAACACGATGCCCACGCGTGACACCGTTGCTGGCGAGGCATAGTCCAAATCCCTGACTTCGAACAACATCGTGGTCACTGTGGAGAGCTTGATGATCTCGCCACTGTTCAGGCACAGCTTCTTGTTATCGTCAAGGACTGTGTTCATGTTCTCAATCCAAATGGCATCCACTGGCCCGTCCAGGACAACCCACTGACGGCGACCATCACCAAATGCCTTCATTGCCTCTCGGACAGCGATTGCCAACACGCCATCTGTCCACTCTTGCGTGTTCAAGTCGCTCTCTCCGTATAGCTGGCCCTGCGTAATTGATTTCGGGTTCATGACGTACTGAGTTACGGGCATCATGTCTTCTCCATCTGCCAGCTCGCCCAAAGTCTCTGCAAGCACATTCTTGACGTTGGTTTTCCCGCATGGAGGAATCCCAACTGTCATCAGGCCGTGCCTGACAAGCACTGTCTCCCATAGCTGAATGACTTTGGTGGTGAATGGCTTTGTTGGTTGCAGGCCCCTCTTTTCGGCGATCATGTCAATTGTTGCAAGGAGCTTGCCTGCGTTGCTTGGCGGGAGCTCTACGCCCGGGAACAAGTCACCAATGATGCCCTTGAACAAGGGCAAGTCCGCTGTGGTGAACTTTGGCAGGTTGACATCCGTGAAGGATCGCAAGGCGATCACGTCCTCTGGGTACTTGTCGCCGTACGTACGCTTACCATTTCCACCCGCAACAAGCAGAGCATTCAAACCTCGCATGCCGAAGTCGTAGTGGCGCTGGGGGGACAGTTGCTCTGATGACAGTTTCAAGGCCATGGTGGCCTTTGTGCCAATGACCTTGGCATCGGAGTACCCGAAAGAGTACAAGCGGATCTCTGCAATCAAAGCATAGTTCGGCACCTGAGCTGTGGAAAACGTCACTGTTGGCTCTCCTCAAGTAACCTGTTCAAGTGCTGCAGCAGCCATGCAGAGTGCTCTCAGATCGAAAACAAGGAGCCATCATAGCGCACGGCCGGAAGAGTGCCTTCAGATTGTCCGGAAGCTCAGATCGGCCAGCATATCCAGGGTTCATGGTGATATTCACCGCACATGTTGGCACCTCAGCCGAAGCTGGTTCTCTGCACCATTCTGTACCAGAATACTTACTGGCATACCAGCTCAGGGTCTTGAACAGAAGTCAACTACGTGCAAAACCTTTGTGTTGCATGCTGACGGAAGAACCAACTTGATCTCGGTCTCCTCGAAGACAAACTTCTCGACGCGCCGCTTGATGGCCAGGGAGATTTGCTGAATTTGCTGAGCAACCACCGACAACACCTCGAGCGAGATCCGGTTGAACTCATCGAAGCAGCACCATGATCCACTTGACGCCAGGCCTGTCGAGCTTCAAGGAAACAGCAGTATGGTGATGTGTGGTGAGGCCGACGCTTTCCCTGGTAATGAGCTGCGGTGTTTGAGATGGTACATATCTATGCAGAGGCAAAATTTGGAGAACTTTCCAGGCACGAGAAGCTCCCTGACTCTCGTGCCGACCCAGGTGCCTTTGAAGAATTTGGCCAACTGCAAGTAGTCCATGGAATCACTGCCTGCAGATTTATTCGCCGGCCAGTGTGCAACATGAAAACAGCACCTGTTAGCTAATGGAGGCCATGACCATCAAAAAGAGTTGCTGGGATGCGTCAGCGTTAGTCGCACTACCCATCGCACCGTTGCCGACTATGCATCAAAGTCACAATTGAAGACCACACACCTTGGCTGCTCGCTATCTGCCACAGATGCTTTGAGAGACCGTCATGTATACTAGCGCTGGCACACAAACTGTGAGGAAGGCGGCACGTTGTGACCTGCATAGCACTGAGCTTACAGAGCCGAGCAACTGGATCGCCAAGGCCTTTGCCAAGTCTTTTGTACTTTCGGTCTTTCCCGTCCCTGCTGGTCCCTCAGGTGCTCCACCGTAATACAGCGCAAAGGCGCCTTGGTGGCTCCCTTGCCAAGCCAAGAAGAAACTGACTGTCAAGAATCAGCAAAACAGACCCAGTACGTCACAATACCGCCTGACTTCAAGACTTCAGGGCACCCATCAGCGTTCGGTAGCATCTGTCTGTGAGGGGCGTGATGACAAGACGAGGCGAATTTCCCAAGTACTCGAAGCCATAAAGTAAAGTGGAGTTGACCTCAAGTCCACAGGGTTGTTGCAGGCGAGACTGGCGACAAGCCACCCTCCAAGTCACTCAGTTGCTTTCTGAACACATGCTGCTGCCCTGGTGCAATGGAGACCTTGCACTCCATCTTCTCATTCCTTAATATATGACGCAGAGAATAAGAATCCTAACATAATCTTTAAGCAATACCTGCAGCCACAAGTAGAAGGATCGCATGTAGAACGCAGCACTTTTCCATTCCGATAATCACGGCGAGGGGCATCTTTCCGGTATCAATTCTTTCGAATGAATTCTTGTCCTGGAAGCAGTAAGGTGACGTTTCAGAAAGGCCGAGCCTGTTGTGGCTAAGCATCACTCTGCTCTTTTCATGGGATGCTGATATCTGGCCAGTATCTGGCATTGCACAAGTGAACTTGCTTCGCTGCAGCAAGTGTCTGTGCTGCATCTCGTAGTAGTAATAATCATAGTAATGCTAGTAATAACAGTAATGATAGCAGTACTGGTAGTAATAGTGAGAATACAGGCAATAGTAGCAATGAGAGAAAAAGGGGAAATGCTGCAGACCACAATTCCTGCCAGTAGTATCGCAGCTGCGACAGCCAGGCGAAATCATCTGGCGAGTCCACACGCTTCTGCACCAAGTTCGTGACCTGCAACACTTGGGGAACGGAAAATCAAGCCCAAACTTCAGCAATGAAATGGAAACTGGGAGGATAGAGGGGGTTTTAGGGATCAGAAGGTCCCAAAGCTCTTGGCCTCGTCTCTCGCATGGACATCCAGAGTCACCATAGCACCCACAGTCACACGGTTCAGTTTGGTCATCTCTCCTCTCTAGATGCAAAATTGCATACCTATCATATCAGTCGTAAAAACAATTGTTCTGAAGTCCAGTTTGGCAACATCAAGGGAATGATGCAATCAGCAGAAACCATCAGCTGGCATGCAACAGGTCCTCGAACCAGCACGACAATGTCCTCCAGCTGCTTAAACAGCTTCCTCACGAGCCGAACATGATTGAGTTGTTGTCTTGCACTTTCACGTAACATGTAAGCTAGAGCTGCGAGTTCCCTTCATTTGGAGATGTTTGCCATTTCAGTCTTTGCAGTATTTGTACTCCAGAAACAGGCACAAGGTAGTGTCCCAAAATCAGGTCATCCATGTTACCGGGACTCTAAAGAGGGACCCCTGATTTTGGAAAAAAACCACAAAAACCAGCAGCCAGGAAGCTTCTCGTACTCCGCAATGGCGCCCTTTCTAAGGGAATCAGTGACTTCCGACGTCCAGAATATCATGTCCTTGTGCAGACAGTTCCCTCTTCATAGTTACATGAGCTAGAGTTTAAACTCCTTAGAGGAGCTATAGAGGGGATATAAGGGACCATTATAGGGGTCATTACGGGTGATACTAGGAATTTAGACTATAGGTTACATGCTGCGTGCCTGTTCTACCAATGAAAACGCCTCAAGGGTAGTACCCATCATTTGGAGGCATTGCCAATCGACTTTGGATCAGAACTTCTTATCACATAGGGCTTTCTTAAAACAAGGCGGCTGTACAAAAATGCAGGCACCTATGGAGATTATAAAGGCATTGGGGTGTCCCTGTCAACAGTTCTGTAGGGTGATTCTGAGACACTGTCCTTCTGGGGTCCCGGGGTTCCTGATACACTACGCCCCAAATCCAAAACCCTATAGCCTAAACCCGAAAGAGGGACCATCATGTTGACAGGCCCCCACTTGGGGTTTGCTGCGAAATGCTTCGAGGTACCGTGGCGAGCACCACCTGGCCCGGCCATTCGCAGCACCACCTGGCAGCCGTAATATAAGCTGTAATCTAAACTCCTCAAAGGGGTTATAGAGGGGATTATATAGGGGACTACTATAGAGGTTGCAAAGGGGGATACTAGGAGTTTAGACTATAGCTCAGATGGGAACCAAACAAAGGGGGAAGGGGTATGGAAATGTAAGCTTATGGTTCAGAGTTTAAGTGTGTGTAACTGTGTGTATATATATATATTGGGATCATACTGGGACTATCCGGGGTCTTTACTAAAGAATAGGTAAGGTCCATTTTGTGACCCTACGGTATCGATGCAGCTTTGGGTTGCTTTTGGCTTCATGCGGATGTGGTTTCTTGTTTGTCTTGTGGGGAAACCGAATGATGTTGGCGAGTCATGGCAATTAATGTTGTATGTTGTTAAAGCTATGGCCCCTTTTTAGGTACCATGAATATGAGGGGCAATATTATAATACGGGTCCAGAAAGGGACCATAGGTTGTACAACCTACCATGTGATTCGTTTCGGCTTAGGCGGCTTGGCGAGGGTTTGGCTTCAGTTTGATTGGTTTTGACGCTTGCTTTAGCCTTGATTGACCTGTTCAAAACAGTACAGAAGAAATTAAAAAGAAGCTCTCCAAAAAGGCCACGGATAAGAAAGATTTCCTGATGTTTGAGCTATAGTCTAACCTCCTAATCTCTCCCTTAATCAACCCTTAACAGGAACCCTGGAAAATCCCTTAATTACGCAAGGAGCCGGCCAAGGGTGCAAAGCCAAGCCACTTCACTCGGTCTGCAGTCGGGTATGCCTTGTTGGACTTGTCAGTGACCTCACGCAGAATGTCCATCATGGACTCCTCCACTTCCACCAGCCAGCATTCCACCGCACCGGCGTTCCCAGGCTTCATGACGTCAACCTTGTTGGTGAAATCGACCGTCTCACCCTCACCGGAAGTCATAGCCTCGATGATTTCGTTCCTGAGATCGGCAAGGACAAGTAGGTTGTTCGCAAGACTTACTGCTAGGTGCAGCCAGCTCACTTGGAATCAAAGCGAACCTTGGCAATGCCCTCAAAGGCTTTGTTCAAGTGAGGCTGCACCAGCGTAGGATCCTGGCTCAAATAAGAGAGAGTCTGCCAGTCTACACAGGCTCCAAATCAGCAGCCACAACTCCTACAGTCACTTGGCAGCTGCACAGCTGTGCCTTGGTCTCTGCCAGAATTGACAGCAGGTCAGCATCATTCAAGAAGAAGAAGCGAGGGAAGTAAAGCCTTGCTCCAAGGATTCTGCCAGAGGTTAGAAGCTTCCGGCTGCTGTCCGTCTCCCAGCCTCTTGGTCTCCAAGTAGTCCTTCAGGCCTTTCTGGACCTTCTCAATTGTCACGTTGGCCTCAGAAGAGTGGGGCATGGCTGTTGGATGCTGTCGGTTGAAGCTGAAACATTGCGGAGGGCAAGCCGGCCTCTGTCATGTCCTCCACGATGTTCTCGATCTTGGAGATTGCGATACAGTTCCTTGTCTTGAGGCTGTGCGCACCAAGAATGCGATGCCATCTCATACAGTAACGGCTGCGATACATGTGAATCTTGACCGACGAAGGTCTTGTTGGAGTCCACTTGCGCCATGCGCATCCGGAAATTGCTGTCAATCCGCGCAAAGGACTCTGATTCCTCTCGTTTTTAGCCGACAGTCAGTCAAGCTGATGTCGAGCAGGCACGCGGCACTCGGAACCCATGGCATCACACTATCTAATGATGTTGTCTAAGTTGCCTCAAGCTGGCCTAAATCTGTCGTCTTGTATGTGACTCACCACAGTAGTCCTGTGGAAGCTGGCGCTTGATGTCGTCCGATGCGAAGATTGGCTCCAAAGCCATCCAGCTCCTTGCGAGGAGCTTTCAGGCAGAACCGGAAGCATCAGCCAGTTACCTGCAGTACACCGTTTGGACCCTCGTTTGCACCCAGGCACCTCTGCAAACCGATGACTTGGTCGATGAAATCCTGGATGTACATCAGAGTTCGCTCCCACTCGTGCACCTCCGCCTCGAACGGCTTGCAGAAGGGACCTGGCAGACAATCGGAAAGGATCATGGATCCCTGCAAAGGCAGGAGTCCAACTTGAAAGGTGAGCTGCAGGCAGCGTGTTGACTAAGCCGCTAGCTGCTTCGAATAGCCTGGGTCTTGGAGATGTGGTCATCCAGGACCGTCTGAATTTCGTCAATGCCACGGAGGAGCGGTACTCCGTTTCGCTCTGCCGTCAAAAACTCGAGAGGCTGCCACTCCACCTTCATGTTGCCCATTGCCTTTTTCAGACCATGCTGCTTGGCTGCTGCAGTTGACAGCTCCTCAAAGTCGTTCGTGAACTCGTTGATGTTATGATCCAACATCATTTGGAGCGTTACATTCTTGTAGTCATTGCCGTACAGCGATGGATTTGGAGCTGCATCTCCCATGCGCTCGAACATCTCCTTCCAGTGCCGGTCCAAAACCGACTCCTCGGTTGTCATGCCAGTAACCGTGCAGTGCAAAAATTATCGCGTTGCTATCAATTACTTGTAGCTGGCTTCTTGACCTTAGAGGTGTCCAGGGCTCATTGGCGAAGCAGCGCAGGAAAGGGAAGCGGCCCTTGAATTCCTCCAGGCCTTGACGCAGCTCCTTGGCGATCTTCTGCGCAGCCCTGCAGGTGAGGTCCCATCCACTTAAAGCAACATGCTTCCGTTTAAAAGAATGCATGTATACACCAGCCTCATGTTGTCGTTGTCAAAGTCTTTGATCATCTTATAGACCAGCCTGCAGAGTGATGACTGCATCGTCCGCAGCTAGGCTGCTTTTGTCAGCAGAGTCTAACTCCTGGAGGTCTCTGTTGCAGCAAGGCCCTCTTTGCTGCAGCCTATTTTGCCATTTCTACTGACTTACTGCTGGCTTCAGCCTACCTTGCTCAATTGCTCCATGGCTCGGCAGTCATGGTTGTACGCTCAAGCTACTTTGGATGCCATTCTATAATGGGAAGTCTCATTGCCTTCTCATAGCTTCGCAAAGGAGTTAGTTGACAGGGTCCTGATGGAGATTGTGTTGAGTGTTGGATCTGTTGGGCCCACCCAGGATCATAATGGGATCACGTCGCAGGTTGGATGGTAAGATATCAAGCAAAATAGATACGCACAAGTTGCTCCTGTAGATGTTCATGACAATCGCATGGTCCCTGATGGAAATTATTAGATAGCCACAATGGTCGCCATATTTGAAATGTTTTTTGATTCCTCCTTGCATCTGGGACACTTGTACCAGCTGTCAATGGTGTTCTCCACCTCTGTAGAGTTGTGGGACGAGATCGGCTCCAGTGTCCACTTCCTGTGACAGAGCTCAACACGTAAGTTTGGCACAGCTCAAATGGTGGGCTGCTCCGCGGCGCATACCCCTTTTCACATGACCCTTTTGTGCATGGATGGGACGATAGCAGCCAGCAACAGTACCTGCTAATTCGCGTGCTGGACGGATTGGGCAGGTGCCCAGCTACTGAAGCATCACGAGCCCAAGGCCTTTCTGAGCGTTGGAACTCGATGACTGTGCTCCAGAGCAGGTAGTAGGGGTTGAAGTCATCGATCATTCCATCAAGCTCGTAGTAGTCCTAGCATGCACAACACAGAGGAGTCAGTGCGATTTGCAGCCTTGACCCCAGCACAAAATTAATGAAAATGACAAGAATATCAGTACTACTATGAATAGTATTCATGAGTATAATAAGAATACTTATAGTATTAATAACTGCAGTAATTTCAAATCGGTTCTTCAGACGGTCCGTCACTTCCAGGCCGAGAAGTTGCTCGCGCTGCACGTAGGACTTCGTCCTATTCAAGGCCTGGCTTAGGGTTTAGGGTTTGTTGGCTTAGGGTTTAGGGTTCAGGGTTAAGTTAAGGGTCAGGGTTTAGGGTTCAGGGTTCAGGGTTTCTGGTTTGGGGCTGGTCCTGAGCAGCTGAAGGCTATATCTAATGTAGGGTAATATTGGGATCATGGAAAAGAAAATGGAAACATTTAGGGTTAGGGTTTTGGGAAAACTTGTCCATGTGGGAGTTTCCTAGAATTAGGGTTACATCTTCTTGGGGTTCTACAATAAGGACTATAGAATATTCTGTAGGCTACCGCCTGCCAGTCATCGTCACGTAGCATGCCAACGGCATCTATATATATATATATGTAATATGACTCTCTATATATATATATATGTATGTATAGATGTTCCCGGAAACCTTCTCTAGAAAGGCTGCAAGTTGGGTAAGCTCTTTGCAGCCATGGCATTGGATCACGCCTTGCCTCGTCAAGATTCTTCTTCAGGTTATACACCTCGCTCTCATAGTCCGACAATCCCTTGCTGTAGTCCTGGCTTTCTGCAGTCTTGACCCTCATGTACAGCAGACACGCACTTTCTTGTCTGGACCTGCGTCCCCGCACTCCGTGCTTGCTTCTTGCGACAGTTGGCCCTACTGCTAAAGCGCTTGCTCCTTGAACTCATTTCGAATCCTGTGCAAGCTCTCGTTCCACCTGCCGATGCAGAGCTTGCTCATTGACTCGCACGCCTGTCACGCTTTAGTGGGGAACTCTTGAGACAGATCAAAGACAGGCTGAGAAGGGCGCTTACGCATGTCATCGTTGAACTCCATCTGCTCACCCTCCAGAACAGCGATTTCTGTGATGTTCCTGCCAACTCAGAGATCAGCCGGATGCAACATGTAATCACAGCAGTTCCAGAAGTGGCCTGTTGACTAGGAAGTGCCACAAGCGCACTGTGTGGTCATCAGAGCAAGTCACAAATGCTTGCCTCAGTTGATGGCCATGGAGACACAGGTGCAGTGCAGACTCAAAGCGTTGCCCAACTCTGCTTCTTGCAGCTTGATCGCGAGCACGGAGCCCATGCAGAGTAGCGCACGCTTGCCAAGTGGCCCTGTCATGGGAGTGAACTTCTGACATTGTTAGCGAAAACTGCTAATCCCAGAAATGAATGAACGGCAATGCCGCGATACCTGCAAGGGATCAGCTCTGCGCTGTCCGCTGACGGCGGAGAAAAGCCCGACGTAGATATCCTCTGATGAAGACCTGATTGTACCGACAAGCTGACTGCACAGCACATGCATGTCCATGCATGCTACAAAAACGCGCGCTAGTGCAGCCATGATGACACTAGCGAAGTGGCATCCGGTGACCAGGTCACGAAGCCCGACAAACACTGAATGGGATCAATGACCTGCGCGACAGGGCTCTATAATGCAAGCCACCATGGCAGCTTTGCCCACTGAAGAGTTGACCCTACCTGCTTCAGCTCGGCATCATACTCACCTTGGTCTTGCATGCTGCGGGAAGGCATGAGCGTCACAGACCTCCAAGCCGGGTTTCGCAACAATGAGGTCCATCTCAAGGCCTGTAGTCATGCTTTCTATTCTCTTCTGCCTGTCAAGTGACTGTTCACCAGATCCCAGATCCGGATTGTTGCATCCTCAGCTGAAAGAGAGCTCCAAACAGTGCTATGACTTGCTCTGATCTTAACCCTCGGGTGGATGCGGATGGGGGCAACACCTCTTATCACCTCTGTAGCTAAACAAGCCAGGACAGGAACTAAAATGGGCTTGCAAGTACATGAAGGAAATGACAAGCAATGCCTCTTAGGTCGCGTCTGTACTGCAAGTCGCAAAGCCTCAGAGAGTTGGCCCAATCAGACCCAACGTACTGCAAGCAAGGATTGCAAGGATTTCCGCCGAGATGCGGTTGCCATCCAGTGGTGAGAAGGAGAGGCAGACCTGGGCAGAGGGATCTGCAAAACGCACTAAAGACTTCCACTGCATGCTTAGAATTCTTCCAAGGGACCACAGGTGCTTTGTGACAGGCCAAGAAGACGGGATCACCCTGATTTATACATCTTCTTGCTGAGCGCATTCAAAGAGCAGCATGACAAGGTGGTTTCCCAACATTAGGGGTACCCTTCTCAGGGGTCCTCATAATAAGGACTATAGTATATTGGGGTCTATATTGGGGTACCCTAATTTGGGGAAACTACCACAAAGCCTCCTCGTACTCATCCTCGGGCTCCGGGTTCTCCTCGGTCCACCCCTCCTCCGGCTCAGCAGGCTTCGGGAGGAGCTTCTTCGGACCGCGCAGCTCATCGCGAGCAGCAGTGTTGTAAATGCCTCACACGGCACGAAGGCTACATTTGCATTACTGCTACGTGGCTTACCGCAATACTTCACACATCTCACAGAAGTTGCAGGCAAGCTTCGCAAGTGCTTCTCGTTACTGCCCACCAGAAGCCTGAACGCACAGATTGTCAAAGCCTCTCATCGAGCATGCGCGGCCTAGAGGTTGGCAGGCCTTGTCCCATCGCCGCAGAAGCCCGCTGAGTGGATTGCCACCGGCGTCTCACCATGCTCCTGGCATAATTCTGTCACAGCCTTCCCAAGCTCGGAGCAGAAGCTTCTGGATCCGGATTTCCAGCAACAGTGCATGTGTCCTTCGTGTTCTGCACGATTGCCTTTGTCATCAGCTCCTCACCCGTGTTCATGTCCCATAGCTTGACCACGCCATCCTGGAAGCAGGACGCCTAATTAGAAAGCACATTGAAAGTGCACACGTCCAACTTGCGGCATGTAACTCCGCAGCAAAACATCCTATGCTGGCCAAGGACGAAGCGTCACGAAAAAAAGCCCCATGGAAAGGCTTGTCATGCACAGGATCTGGTCCTCGCTGCCAGACGCGATGAACTTGCCATCCCTGCTGAAGCAAATGATGCGAACCGGACCTGCAGCGGGGCTAGCGGGCACAGGCAGCTGAAGTTTGCACGGCCTACAGTGAAATCTGTCTCGGCCCAGCCTTCGTGAGGTCCGAGCTTCTTTGGAGGCTCGGGCGGTGGAATCTCCTCACCGTTCTCGTCAAGCTCAGGCTCTGCCGGCTCCTTGTGGAAGGACACTGCCGCACTGCTTCTTAAGAAAGCCAAGCTCTGCTACACAAAAAGATCTCCTCATCTGGCAGGTCTTGCGGCACGTGCTTGAGGACGCGGATCTCCTTCTTCGTGGCAAAGTCAATGATTTTGATAGCCTCAGGAAGAGGCATCAGCAGACCTAGACTACCTAGACTGGAAACACGCAACAGAAACTTTCCTTCGGAAAATCAGCACACGTCGCCACCGCCATGCTCTGAACCCTGCAAAGGGATTGCAAGCGCTTTTATTCCAAGAGGCTCTGTCATCGTCATCCATAGCCAAGGCCTGCGAGCCAGTTACAGAGGCAGCCCCCAAGAAACTCTCGGGCATCTTTGCCCTCATGTTGGGATGGATATTCCTTAACTTCAGGATCCATCCTTTTATGTACTTGCACAATGATCTCCCTTACGGCTCTAGAGGAAACCCACGACGTTTTGAACATCCCGTAATCTCTTGCACGTCTGAGCATCTGGCAATCTTGTCTTTGCCCCCTGCAGCTGTCGTAATCTTGCCACCAACATCAGTGCTGTCAACGTAGCGTCCTGCCAGTTCAGGAGCAGGCTCCTTCTGTCCAAGCAATTCCAAGCAATGATCTGGCATGCCAAGCTCCGGAAACAACCCATGCAGCCCTGAGCTCCTGTAGGCGGATCCCAGAAGTGAATCTTGCAGGACAGACAGGTACTGCTGTCTAGTTTGGAATAGAAATGCGCAGACTGTGTTGGGATGCTGGAGAGCCTTGCCAGCACCGCCCACGGATGCAATGCGAGAATCGTCTTCCGACCACAGGACGGTGTGAACAGCCTGAGCCCGTATGAGGCAAGGCTACCATCAAAGAGGAAACTTCAGCCCAATTGCTGGAGGCCTTGTCATGCTTCATGAGCGGCTCGCCCTTCGGCTGCGCCTTGCAGGCTGAGCTTGGCATGCCACATATAGTCCAGCTGTTCAGCTCAACGTGAACATCCGGAATTGCCAGCTGAGACGACGACGCAGGATGGCAGCGCGTAGTAGCCTGTAGCTTCATCATCACCACCACATACCACCACCATCATCACAATCATCATCGTCATCACTCATCACAGTCATCATCATCATCATCATCATCAGCAGCAGCAGCAGTGGGAGCAGAGCAGCAGAAATTGCAGCACACAACGACGACGCTACAAACACATAGATCCCATAGTCAACTTTAGCCTACTATGATCCTTGGGACAAATGTACCTCTGTGGTCAAATTTGCTCCAAGCTGCAGGTGGCTGTGGGAGGGACGAGGATCTTGCCAGCACCCTGCAAGAGCACAAACTCCGAAAACTGCCGGCTGCGCATTTCAAAGTCAATCTCTGCAAAATGCAGAGCATTGAACTATGTCACAATGACCCTTCGAGCACACCCTGCCTCTGGCACCTCATCTCCGTCCTCCGCCTTGGGCATCGTCTCGGGCCCACGGTAGAAGAGCTTCAGGCCTGGGACAGACTCAAAACAGAGATGTGCCTGACATGTGCCTGGCTCGATCGGATGGCATCTTCTTACTTGTAAGCCAGCGACCATGCTTCTCACCGCCATGACAGAAGTAGTCCACGCGGACCAGGTGCTGCCCTGTCCAGTCTGACGAGTTCGGTTCTTATCTTACCCATGGCCGTTTACAGCAGGTGGTATCACATTTCACGGGTCGTCTTGTGCAAGCCCCGTGCGTACAGCTGTATGTGTGGATCGACGGCATGTTGGTTTAAAATGCATTAGCTTTGGGCTATCTTCAGCCCCGTCCATGTCATGCAATTCACCTATGATACTTGGTAAGTTTCATGAAAACGGATACCAAGACAGACCCCAAAATACAAAAGTCCTCACAAAAGGAACCCTCCGAAAGGTACCCCTCATTTTGAGAAAGCTTTAAACCCTAAACGAGGCATACTCCCATATACCCCCTGTAACCCTCTTTACTTGCCCGCCTTTCTTCAGCTCGATGTCCACAGGCTTGTCCTCCAAGGACACCTGCTTGTCGTTGATGTACAGAATTGCTTTCATGCCTCAGCTTTCCAATATACATATCTACAAATATACATAGTTACATATATAGATATATACATATATACATATGTACATATGTACATATGTACATATGTATATATGTATATACACAGGTTATGTGGGGTCTAGGTTTCAAGGTTTAGGGTTTAGGGTAGGGGGGCATGGAAGATATAAGGGCATATGTGGGGCTCTACAGGGCAATGGAAAAGCAACGTGAGGTTACGCAGCTACACTTCACATCGTCACATTTACCTGATAATGCGGAATCAAATGGGACAAAAAGTGGTCATGAAACGGAAACAACGAATCATGGGGATTCTATCGGATAGGCATAGGGAAGTGCGTCTCCGTGCTGCCGAGATGCCGGATTCGAGCATGAACTGATACTTGGCCTTCTTAGCATCTCCGCAGGTGACGTTGATGTACCTTTCAGGTCAGCTGGACATGTTGGACTTGCCAGAGTTGCGCTCAGACTGGCGGAGCAGCTATTTTGCCGGGCAGCGTTGTGAAGCGCGCTGCGAATGGCCCCGCGTAGCGTGCTGGAAGGCCCTGCCAAGGCGTCTCCACCTGCCAGCTGCAAGCGCAAGCAACCCCCACTCCGCTGTGCCCAGGGGAGAGCCAAACCCAGGCCTCCTCGAAGTCAAGCTGCTTCTCGGTTCGCACGATGTCCGGGTCAATGCCTTCTGGGATGACGCCATCTTCGTAATCCTTCCGCAGTGCAACACTGTATGCATCTGAGTCTTGGAGGACACCACAAGCCACACCAGCCAGGAAGATACGCGCTGACTACGCAACATGACTTGCCGTGCATCTAGTGATGCCGAGCCAAGCAGGTGTATGATGCAACTGTAGGTGATATTTTAGTTCTTCAGTCTGTTTCAGGCCTCAGGGAAGTACTCCGCAATGAAGCCGGGCTTTGGGACCACCTGATATTCAAGCCCAGCTAGCAGATAGCACAAGATTCACCATAAGGAAGCTTCTGCACGCGATGCACCTGGCCTGGCATGATTCCAAATCCTCGGCTGCACTCCAACCGCATTGACAGATATTAACAGCCTCTTTGTGAAGCTGGGTGGAGCGTTGGAAGGCTTTGCAACAGCTTCTTCTTGCCTGCTAGTCTCGTGCTGCAGCACTGCAACAGGCATGACGCTCCATTCATCACCGGTGTCTGGCCCACAGTATGACAACTGGACGAATTTCGAGGCCTTGCAGCACACTAGTTGAAACAGAAACATATCCAAACAAAGTATGAACAGCTGTCCTCATTTGCAAAGAAATCCATGTAAATGCGGTTGGGGCCTGCCCAGAAAAGCTGGAGCACTAGCAAAGTCTGCCTTCTGATGCAATCACTGGCCTCCCAATAGCTTGCCCTGCCATTCCCCAGAGCCATCAATCACCACCCTGTCATTAAGCCTCGCAGCAGCTGTTGATGTCTACCATTCAAACACATGAGCTGTAGTCTAAACTCCTAGTATCAGTTAGGGGACACCTTGCCCCTTTTGGGTAATAATGCCACCGCCAACCTATTACATGATTATTCCTATACTCCCCCCTA